>RCUC01051524.1:0-40440 GCA_003697995.1 Taxidea taxus jeffersonii | reverse complement strand
AAAAAAAAAAAAAAAGAATATGGCTGTTTGGATTTGAAATGCTTCACTTCAGGCTTAAACATACTGACCCACACAATAATGGCAGTGGTGAATAGAGAAGGCCCTTCTGACCAGGGAAAGCTTGTCCTCTGAAGGAGTAGAGGAAATAGGCACACTGCAAGCTAGGTGGCACCACAAGAGAACTTAGAGTGCCCAGAGCCAACGAAGCAAATATGTCATTTCTCTGCCCTTAGACAGAGGAAAGGGAAAGAGCAAAGTGGAGCTGGATGTGTTCTTCCCAGATCTTTACTTCTTGGGTTCTGAGGTAGGAATTTGTTCCTTTTTCACAGAAATATGAGGAATGAGAAATAAATATTCTCCCCTTATGCTCCTCAGATTTTTTTTTTTCTTGTTATATTTAACAACTAATTCTATGACCAGCCCTGATTGCAGCTGCTCATTGTCCCGGAGGAGAGAGGTGACTGATCAGCCTAGCTCTGTTTCTATCTTTATGATGCCACTCCCTGAGTGCCAACCTGGCCTCTGTGTAGCTCCTCCTGGATTCGTTGGCAGGAAGTTAGTGTCTTCCCCAGGGACTTTGAATTGGGTTAGAACCTTACCATTTCAGACCAGAGAAATCACTGGGGGCTTGTTAGAAATGCAGAATTTGCTAAAAAGCACAATTTCAGACCCAGCCCAGATTCACTTATTCTGTAGTTTAACAGGATCCCCAGGCAATTCTTATGTACATTAAAGTTGGAGAAGCACTGGCTTAGAACAGGTGATTAATTAAAGTATCTCCAAGGCTTTGCTAAACCCTAAACTGAGTATTTCCTCCTCATTTCCCGGCACAAATTACCCATGACTACTTTCTTCAATGTCCCTCACCTGAGATTATGAGATGAAATTAAATAGTGGTGGCAGGGAAAATAGATGAGATTAAATAATAGCTAAGGGAAGAGCCTGATGGTAGTCGGTTACACATTCCCTATATCTGAGAGATGCTCCTCCCATTATGCAGTTCAGAAGAAAACTTTACAATCTCAATGTAATCCCCTCAGGCAAATAATGAATATAAAACTGGAATATATATCAAAGTTTATAGTTCTTGTGAAAGTAAAAAAAAATTAAATTTGAAAACTCAAACTCGTTGACACTGGGAGGAGAAGTGGCTTTCTGGGATGCCTGGGTAGATAACCCACTGAGAAGGCTGGGCAGCGGATGGCTCGCCCTTGGGAAGCTGATGCCAGGACTGTCATCCAGTTACTCATACTGTCTTCTCACTCAGAAAGTGGCATTTGAGGCATATGTGCCTTTTAGCAATGTGTGGAAATTTGCACTGGTGGTGGCCCAGTTCCCAGATCTGGAGATCTCTCTTTTCCTGTGTTATTGGGCATCATACAAAAAAAGGAAAAAAGCCTCCTCTGGACCCATATCTCCACGCATCACCGCGAAGCCCCGACTTTCTTTCTTCTTTCACCTTTTGAGTATTTCCAGCCCTGATTAATATTTCTTTCTACCTGCTCTTTCTCTGCAGTAGGAGCTATGCCTTTTTTTTAACTTTTGCTTCCTTTTACCCCGGTACTTAGAGGAAGGCTCCGCCAAGCCTTTTTAGCAGTTTAGCCTATGTTCACCTTTTTTTTCCTCTACCACATTTGGAGCAAGCAATTTTGCTAAATATAAAGGTTTATCTTACCCTTTCTCTGGCGGTGCTAGACATTTGCATTCCCTACGGAATTGTCTATTTTTGTATTGTGAAGCCCCTTGGTTTCATAGAGCAAATGAACAAAGTTTGGGTCCGCAAAAATCAATGAATATTCAAAGAAATATTGCATATCTTCACATCCCTCTTCTGACATTTTGCCGTCAGACCAAGGATGAATATCATTTATTATTGCCCAGCCTGGCTCTGCTCCAGGTGCCTGGTGCTGGCTCCTTGCATGTTTGCGGAACACAGGGGTTCCCCACCTGCATTAACTACATTCCGGAATCAGGAAATATGTGGTTATACAGTCATGTTACTAGTCACTCCCTCTCAAAATTGTTCACACCTTCTCTAGGTAACGTTTCTAATATTTCCCTAACTACTTAGTTCTTATCCTCAATTGTGATGTATTGTGGGTCCTTTAGATTTAATCATCAAGAGGATACCTCACGAAGTTTTTTGGACTCTTTCTCAAATGAGGCTCCCCATCAATAAGACCCTTGCTTTTTTCCCTACTATTGTGTGTTTATTTATTTTAAATGGAACTCAGCCACTCTTTCTGATCTGGTAGAAACCAAAACAGGTAACTTTTCTTTAACACCTTTCTGAAAACTAATGACACCAAAGTGTGCCTCTTCTGCTTTCTTATCTCAATGGCTTGACTGCCAAAATCTCATTTGTCCCCTTTCAAAGGTATTTATCCTCTCCTTTAAAAATCACAACATTTCTCTTGTGGAAATTCTCTCCACCTCAATCTTAATTGGCTTAAGTTTATTATGTTTTCACTTTTCACTACCACCAATCATCAAGACCAAGGCATATTTTTAAATCAAGCCAATCACTCCTGGATTTCCTGAGAAGTTGTAATGGCCAAGTTTTAGAGACCACCAAGGAGCCAACACCGATGCAATCACACGAGGGTTTATTTGACAAGCTTAAGCTTGGGCCCAAGTATACCTGACACAGTGGAGTAGGGACTTGGACCCCGAGTCTAGTTAAGACAGGGGTTTTTATGTGTCATCACGAGAGGCTTGAGGGGGCAGGGGGTACACGCAGGGAACTTTCATACAAGTCCTACAGTAAGCTGATTAGCAGTTGCTGGGGTGTTGCCGGGTTGTTTTTCTAAAGCTTCCTGGAACTAAAGTATGGCAAACAATACCTAGAACTGGGATAGGGTGGGTTTCTCCTGGAACTAAAGTATGGCAAAAAATCCCTAGAACCGAGGTAGGGTCACAGAAGCCTAAGATGGCTACCGAAGTTAAGATGGCTGCACTTATGCTAACACTAAACTTGAGGTGGGATGGCCTTAATTTTTTTCGGCCTCCACAAAGTGACATTCCTAGACACAGAATGTTCTAGCTCAGGTTTTCTAAGTTGCCCTCTTACATCTTAATAATTGCAATGATTTTATTGGCATGTTTTTTGTCCTCAATTGAAGCTGATGACATATGCCTTGTAGATCAATGGCCTTTCTATCATATTTTGTATAATAAGATCTACTGAGCTTATGTAGATGGAGTCATAGTTTGAATCTCCGAAATCTGACATTTTAATCAGATTTCTGGAAACTAACGCAGTTCAGGTTCTGTTCTGAGACCAAATGAGGGGGTCTGACTCAAAAGAAAGCATATGTTATGAAAAACTTGTACCCTTAGGTATTTCTTTCCTTTTAACCTTTGGTGTAGTTAAAACCACTATGTATGTAAAAAAACCATAATGTATGTAAAAACCAACAGAATATGGAATGTCTGATCTGCCACGATCTAGCTCACACATTGGTCACTTCTCTGAACTTCTCACTAGAAATGTAGCTAGCTTTTCAATTATAAATTCTAATCTAAGATAATGGCTGAGAAGCACAAGGAAAACACAGAAAATAATCCACACTTCAAATGACATAAATGTTAGTTTAATGAATTTTTGCTTGTTTTAAATAAGCACGAAATAGGTCTCAAAGTCTTCATTTATTTAATTTATTTGCTATATGAAATCTGTGTCAGCTTAAATAGAATTGTGTTCCATCATGAAGGACCATCTCATGTCTTAGGTTAGATCAGTGTCAGCAGCAGAGAATTCTATTCCTGCATATTAAATTCTGTAGAACCCATATTTAATCAGCCAAAGGCACATTAAAAGTAACACTGAACCCTTAAAAACAATGAATCCCCTGTGGGTAATGATAGGCTGACTTTATATTCTAAAGATTTTCATTAGTAATACACCAAATTTCTTTCATATTTAGTTCTCAAATACCAATACTTACATATTTTCAAAGCTCCCCATTATACTGTGGGACACTGGACTTTTCTGAAGCCAATTAAAAAAAAATCCCTTTCTACTTTCTCAGATTTGAAATAAGACATAGAACAGAAAAATGAAAAGTGGAATGGTAGGTTAATTATTGATAACACAGAGTAGAGATGAGAACATCAATTAATTTGGCAAAATGTACTTGCTTATCCTTCAGCCTAGAATTCTGTAGACTTAGTCACACAGTGTCTAGTGTCCGTGGACGTCTGCGTGCCTCCCCTGCAGGGCAAGAGCCAGGCTAGAAGCTTACTCTGTGAAGCAGAAGGGGTTGCATATGTCTTGCAAAGCAGCTGGGCTCCAAGGAGACCTAGGAGGCACTGAGTCAACCACACTCATTTCTTTTCTTAAATGCATTAGTCAGATATATTTCTCCCACACATTTGTCTCCTGGGGAGTATAGCATCAAGTCACTTCTTTCCATGAAAGTAAGAAAAAGTGGGGATAAACACCCCCACCATATTATGCAAATGTGGGTGGAGGCAATGGTTTTTGCAGTCAGTTGATTATTCTTTTCATCTACTCTTTAACCAGTTATTTTGGGAAATAATTGAAAGGAGTAAATGTTGTCTTCTCCATGCATGTCAGTATTGGTTTTCCTTATTTTGGCAGTTCTAATCGGTTCTCATTGATTGCTGTTTTAGTTGCTGCTCATTGAGTGAAGAGGTGAGTGACAAGACAACTCGATCACTGAGCAAATTTGTGTTTATCTGAGTGAGACTGGGAAGGACATTTTCTTAATAAAGATGTGGTTCCAGTCACAGCTCAGTACTTGACTTTGGGCAAGTGGCATTTTTTTAACGCTTTTTGTTTTAGTTCTTTGAAATGAACACAAGAACTTCTTAAGATTACTGTTATGATTAAATATGGAAATATAGGGCACCTGGATGGCTCAGTCGGTTAAGCATCTGCCTTCAGCTCAGGTCATGATCCCAGAGTCCTGGGACTGAGTCCCACATTGGCGGCCGGCGGGGGGGGCAGGGGGGTGTCCCTACTCAGTGGGGAGTCAGCTGCTCCTCCCTTTGCCCCTCCCCCACTCCTGCTCACTCTCTCTCTCTCAAAAATAAATAAAATCTTTAAAACAAACTGAGGAAATATATATAGATTGTACAACATAGTGCTTAATGTATCACTCAAGTCAAGTTGGTGCTCTGGTTATTAATAATTACCAGCAGCATTTAAAGACATAAAATTATCTGATTTCCTATATACATGTTAATGTTTTCACATGTATATTTTTTCATATATGTATATGACATACAATAAAAACATAATTATTGACAATTACCTTAATTCTCTCTTTTTATTTGTATGAGGTACTATTGCTATTAATCACTGACCTGCATTCCAATGAGCATATTCCTCTCTGTATTTTTCTTTTTAGGCATCTAATTGGTAATAGTTAAAATATATCTCACAAGATTTTGCTATCAGCATTGTTACAAAAAGCTAATAATTCTGCCAACATTCATCTGAGCATCTGTGGTCTCAGGGGTAAATGGTACTGTTACAGAATGTGTATCTCTCATGTCTCTTTGAAGAGACAGTGGTAACGGCAGTTTTGAGAATAAGGCAAAAGGAATAAGAGTACAATTCAGTCATGATAAGGACAAGTGAACTGCTTTAAAAGAATAATCGGAGGATGAGAATCTTAGTATTTCCTAGTTCGCCTATGGAAACCAGAGATGTAAAACTTCCAGAAGTAATTTACTGGATTGCCAATTAGATTGACTATTATTTGGTAACCCTAGTTTTGGAACATCTTCCTGGAGACATGAAGTGAGAGGTGAAGTGGCAGTTTGAGGGTAGGATATAGACAGAATTCTAAAAATTTCTTCCAGTCACAGGATTACAAGACGCAATGATCTCTGTTACTGCCTGAGGCCGAGATTTCCTTGACCAAATATTATTCCAGAAAACTGTGAGGCAGTGACTTCTGTGATTATTTTGAGCTTGTGGTCAAGTGGTGTTGTACTTAATAATGAACAGATATCCTCAACACTGCTTCAGGCACTCATGTTTGCTACTCAAATAAATATTATTCAGAAAATGGAGAAGCTACTTCAGAAATTTTTGTTGTGTCTGCTAGGAACACATCCTTGACAATACAAGCATTACTAAATTAAAAATACTGATTTTTTGAATACAGATTTTTAGATAAATTTCAAAATACTTTTCCCATCATAGTTTGCTATCAATGTTTTAAGCCTAGGGTCTTAAGCAGGGCTCTCTTGTCCTTGATTTATTGAAAAACAAAACAAAACTCTGGTCCAAAGAGCCACTTAGTTTTTAATTGCTACTATAAACCACAGAGTTGATTTTAACCATTCCTAAAAATGCATATTATGTCATACTTTTAAGTAAAATGTAAAAGTTACTTAAATAAGCACATATTTTTATCAATTTGAGAGATTTCTGAGATCAAAGAATGTTCAAGTCACATTTTCCATGCACGTAAGGAAGCCGAGGGGGCTGCTATCCTCTCAACATATCTGTCAATGATAGTTTACAACAGAAATAATGGCAAACCAACAAAAGTTATACAGATGCTCTGACACACTGACATACAATAATAGTCAGCTTCAACTTCTATTTTTTCAACTTTATGATAGTGAAAATGCCATACACACTCGGTAGAAAAATACTTAGAATTTTGTTTTGTTTTGTTTTAAATCTGTCCCATTTCCTTTTTTTTTTTTTTAAGATTTTATTTATTTATTTGACAAACAGAGATCACAAGTAGGTAGAGAGGCAGGCAGAGAGAGAGGGGGAAGCAGACTCCCCGCTGAGCAGAGAGCCCGAAGCGGGACTCGATCCCAGGACACTGGGATCATGACCCGAGCCAAAAGCAGAGGCTTTAACCCACTGAGCCACCCAGGCGCCCCAATATTTAGAATTTTGAATTTGGATCTTCTCCGAGGCTCCCCATATGCAGTACAATCCCCTCTGTGTCACTGGGCAGTGAGCTGAGGCTCCCAGTCAGCAGCGCCATGAGGGTCAACAAGCAGTCCCACTGACAACCATTCTCTACCCATACAACCATTCTGCTTTTTAGTTTCAGTACAGTATTCAACAAATTACATGAGATTTTCAACACTTTATTATTTTTTAAAAGATTTTACTTATTTATTTGACAGAGAGAGACACAGCAAGAGAGGAAACACAAGCTGGGTGAGTGGGAGAGGAAGAAGCAGGCTTCCCGCTGAGCAGGGAGTCTAATGTGTGGCTTTGATCCCAGGATCTTAGGATCACAACCTGAGCTGAAGGCAGATGCTTAACAACTAAGCTACCGATGTGCCCCTCAACATTTTATTATAAAATGGGCTTTGTGTTGGAGGATTTTGCCCAACCATGAACTAATACAATTGTTCTGATTCGGTTTAAGGTCAGCTGGACTAAGCTATAATATTTGGTAGGTTATGTATACTAACCCATTTTGATTTACAATATTTTCAACTTATGATGGGTTTATGAGAATGTAGCTTCATTGTAAATCAATGAAGATCTGTACTAGTAATTTTTCAAAATCAAGATAGACAATGCAGAATGCAAAAATGTTGCATAACTATAGAAACATCTCGATTATGTACAAGTGTTCTGTTTTAGGAGGTTTGAATCCAATTATAATAATCTAGAGTTCTCACAGAATTTCATCAGAAAAACTTAAACCTCTGTCAAAAATCCTTGAAAGGCTAGGCATTAGGATGGAACACTGTGAAATAATTGTACTGTGAGAAAACTCTTATTAATGGGCCCCTTTGTGAGTTTGCCCTTTTGCTGAAGGTACACACAATTTTTGCCATTATTTGGCAATGTGTTATAGAGTGTAAGGCACGACTTGGTGTTAGTCAAAGTTTATAGTTCTAAGACTTATCTAATTTTGTTTAAAATTAGATTTCAAATACTTAGATGCAAATGACAAAGCATGTTGATAGCATTGCCCTTTAGCTCTAGGGAAACAAGTCATAAAAAAGCAATTGCTTTGAGTAGAGGAAAATACACCAGAAATCTAGTCTGGGGCCTCTTTTTAAAAAACATATTATAAAAGCATCATTAAAACTACTAAAAATTCTATAGGAAAGAAAATAATTCATGGTATGCTAAGCAACCTTAACATATGACACATATAGAATACTGTATGTTTTAATCAATGTGCTTTTATTTTGTTCTCTAGTAGAATGTTTTGATAGTATGACAAAGAGATACCACCATTTGATCATTTATATTATAAGGTTCTGTTTAAATAAATCCATAATTGAGAGAGTTTTCTGCAGTCCATGTATTTACATGCATAATTCTTCTGTTGGTTAGGTAGAGTGGGGGACAATCCAAATAATTTATTTTTTGGTTCAATAATGTACTTGACATCAATGGAATATTTATTGTGAGCAAGTTATGAATTCTATATATTCATAAGTCTAATTTTAGGTTAATTTTAAAAGTAGGTCTAATCTTAGGTTAAAGTTGATATTTAAGCCTGATATCTGGGAAAGTTTAATTTAGAAGCTAGGTAAGACAGACGTGATTCTAGGTCCACTCCAAAGAACTAGAGACTGATTGGAGCTGGGCCTTCAGGCTTATTGGAGCTAGGAAGGTCAGGATGCCCAATCAGACCCCATTGAACACCCAGAGGACTCTGGTGTAATTCTCTAGTATTGCCGGGGGAGGATATAAGCATGTGGCTGGTCTCTAATCATTCTGGGTGCCAAACCCTTAACCATATTTCAAATGTGCCTCGTAAGGTATAGACAAAATGAACTTGTTTTAGAATTGCTGTGAAATTAACAGGCATTTGGGCCCCTCAATTAAGTTCCTGTTGAATTGTCAACACTGTAATATAAAAGAAGCTCTACAGTAGCAACCAAAAGAAAGCGACTGCTGCTGGAGGGTGTGTGTGTGTGTGTGTGTGTGTGTGTGCGCGCGCTTAAATAAATCAAAGACAACAGAGCACTTCTTGAGACCCCAGAATTTAAACATTGGTAAAGAGCAAAATATGATGGACAAAGTGTTCTGAAGTTTATCTACCCAACACCAACATTTACAGCTCATCAGAGTTAATTGCCACTGCCCACAGATCATTCTCAGCAAGCTCTCTGTTCTTCATACCAGCTTCCTGTAGATCAGTAAATTTAGAACTACCTTTTTATCCCTGCTTAAGATCACAAGCTTTTACTTTCCCTCATGAGGATCCTCTTACAAGATCTTGTTACAGGAAGACCAGAAATATCATGATTTGTGACAATAAACTCTTCAAAGCAAATGGAAAGATAACTTGTAGGAAAACTATGACATATGCCTCCTTTAATAATGACTTTTAAAGTATTTTACCTCAAAAGTGTCATCTAAAAAATGTTAGTAGCAATAAGTATGATCATTAACTGCAGTCAAGATCAGTTACTTTGAGCAACTTTCATTTACTTATGGAATCTGAAGGGGCCTCAGAGTACAGAATTCTAGATTTATAGTAAGAAGGAAAAAAGCATAAATCACAGGGACAATCTTAACATCATGTTCAAAATAATCTAAAAAACATGAATATAAAAGCAAATAAACATTAGTAATATGGTTTGTAACTGGAAATGGAGTTGTATCATAATTCAATGACACAGTTATAGGTTATAAATAAGAGCTGTTTTGATGAGTCACATTTCACCATTTCACTTAGTGAGTTCTTTTTTAACTTTCTGTGGCAAAAAAGGGATTAGCAGCCTTGTATGATTTCATTATTCATGAGATGCTACACATAATCATATTTGGCTATTGTTTTAGCATATTACTGTCTTCTTATAAACAAAAGATCAATTTTATAGAAATATTTGTACATATCAGCACATCAGTTATAATGCAGGTTTAATAAAAATGATGATCTTTGAAGCACTACACAGAAAGTAAATAATCTTGATTATTAAAGAAATTCTCTGCTTCTTAAGAACTTACAAGAAAACTGATGTCTTGAGTAATAATGTGAGATTTAAATGAGAATAGTGTGAAATTCAATGAAACAACAGTATAATTAACTTACATAACTTGGATTAAAATATACAGAAGATTTATTCAGTGAAAGGCATTTAATCCATACAGCAGGGGAGTTAAAATTAATTTTGAAGTGAATTAAAGATTTATTTATAAGATAAAAATTAACTTTTAAAGACAGAATTCAGTGTTTGCCATGTGACTGTAAGTATACAAGGGAAAAAAGTTTTAAAAATGCATTCCATAAGGAACTCTTGGAAAACTGGGCTGCATTATCTTTTCTAATAGCAGGGATCTACAAAGCAGTATGTGCACTCAAGATTTTTAAACATAGTTTAATTTTTAAAGTATTTTAACACTACCAAAAACATAATTTTTAAAAGACTAATTTTGTTCTGGGAGCAGCAGTGAATGGGGCTCTTCACCTACCAGAAGTTCTTCTGTTTCAATTTCATGTACTTCCAGGGAAAATGGATTAATATTGTTTTTTTCAAAACCCAGTTTTACAGTGTTTTCTGCATTATCCATACAAGAATACTCAAGGCAGGAGGAACTCTGCTGCCATTCAAACAAAGAAATTTAGGCTGGGAGCCATGAAATGTCAAGTAACAGTGACACTTGGGTGTGGTCTAGGAACAAGAACCTCAGCAGACCCTAGGCTCCTCCAAGTTTAGATTCAAGATTGTTGTTTGCTTTCTTTGACACCCTAGGGAAGGTGTTGACTTCTCTTTTGGAGTTGACATGAAATTTAGATATAAGCTATGCAAAGATGCGATCTGAGACACTCCAAAAATGGCAGCTAGTGACTTAGTGGAGTTCCAAGTCCATCGCTACTTTATTGTGTGACCTAAAGAAAGCTGCTGTGTTCTCAACTCTGAAAGATGGTGGAGTAACACCTACCTGACATGATGTGGTGCAGATTATGTAAGCGGGTGTGTATAATCATGTCTGGCACAAAACCCGTCATGTCCTTTTCCTGCTCCTTCATCTCGTTGTCATTCAGTTTCCTAAGCAAGAATCCCTTCCCCTCTAAGGTGATGCTTCCCTTCATTTTTTCATTAATCACTAAGAAATGAGGCTAAAACTAGGAAATCTGAGTGGCTTAAGCTAATCTATTACAGAATAAATCACCTTCCTGTTATTCCATGTTCTCTGGAAGCAATTTCCGTTAAAATAAGAAATACTTATTTTACTAATACTAATCAGGACAGCTGAGTTATGATACCATCCCCCACCTCTGCCTTTAATCTCTATGGGATATAGGCACTTGAACAAGTTATGTATTTTCCTGGATGGGAGGCATCTGTTTTCTGAACTAATACTTGGATTAAATAGATGATCTTTGAGACTTATCCCACATTTAAATTCTGTGTTATCATCAAATCAATCTCTACAGTGATTGGATATCTGTTTTGGATTGGATATACAGTCAGTGGATATCTGTTTTCCTCTTCTCTGCTATTCTTAGCTTCTCACCTGATAGCATTGTGCTCAATTTTGTCAGCTTGAATGATGGAATTTGGATGTTGATGAAACTACAATTGTGATTTTTAACCTTGCACAGACCATGAGTTTTGCTCCATTCCAGAAGCTACCACTAATGTATCCTTTAATTAAAGAGACAGGCTGATAAAATATGGATGGATTAGCAAAAACTCATTCCCAATTCTGGAAAAACAATTTAAAGTGCACACTCCGCTAATATTGTTATCACTTAGGTAGAACTGTTGTATGCTCATTGCAAAAAACACACATTTCACATCGTTGTGCTCTGTAATCTTCAGAATCTGACTCTCTAAGTAGTATTCTTCATGAATTAACAATAAAATAACTAAGATATTCTAAAAACACATATACCTATATATCTAAATATATTTGTTATATGAGGGATATTGATTATTGTGTTCAGAAAAGGCCCACATTTGTCAATTTTCCTCAATGTGTACACCTTAATGAGGAGAGATAAATTGCTTCTTTGAACAATTTCAGCACAAAAACATTGATAGACATTTCAAGCATATACTGAGAACATAAATACTATTTGATAGCTATTGTTAATAACAGTTCTCAAGAAACTAAATTTTATAATTATTAATATTCAGACAAAGGTAGAATAATTGTGATGAAAATTATAGGATTGACTTCTAGTCCCATTTTAATGCAATCTGCCAAATTTGAATTTTCTGTTACTTAATTCAAATCTTTCGTATTTAGAAGATTCAAAATGTAATTAACTACTTGTATACTTTGCTAAAGTTCCAATGTTAGAAAAAGATAAATGACAAGTAATGCTATTTATTCTAGGACTAATGTGAGATTTATCCAGACAATTTATCCAGGTAAACAACTGATCAGGAATGAAAACAAGGCATGGCTTTTTATCACATTTCAATGATTATATTAACATTATCATTCATTCTTCCCAATAATTAAAATTAAAAAAAAACACAATCTTATATACATCCAGGAACTTTGCTAAGATAATGCAAAAACTCTCTTGATTATGAGGTCCAGTATTGTTTAGAGATAAAACCCATATCCCAATCTTAAAAATCATTTTGGAGAGAAGACTTGTTGAGATTTTATTTCAGTAACTTAGTACATAAAACTTTGAAAAGTAAACTCAAATAAAGGAGATACCTAGTGTGAAAAGATGCATAAAAAATGCTATAGTGTGAGAGTTTAAGAAATATATCCACTGAAGAAAGAATCATGTGGTCCATCTGTATCATTGATGCCGTGTCCTGAATGTTGGGAGAACTAACAGGCACTCTTGTTCTGGGAATCCAGATAGCTTACACCATTCCTTTGAGAGAACCCATGACACCTTCATCTCTTTTCACCAGAACAAACTGTAAATAACTGTTTTTCACGTGAAGTGTGGGAGACAACTAAGGTTTGGATTACAAAGCAAGTGTTAAACTGCTATTTTTTATATGTATTACCTCAAACTTCATCATAACTCCATGGGAGTAGGTCTTTTTGGTCCCATTTTTTTCAACATGAGGGAATAGAAGCTTATCTTTATTGGATGTGCTGCATCACAGATAAAATTCAAATTCTAAATTTTCTGGATCTAAAGTCTGTATCTTTTGGATTTTACAGACTTGCCTCATTTAATGAGAGTGAAATTACCATAGATTTAAACATGTCATGAGCTTGATTAAATATTTGGGCTGCATTGCCTAAGAGAGGCACATAAGCAAAATGCCTACACTGCAATGGCATTAGTTCTGAGAAGATCCAGAATGAAATCATATTCTATGAAGAAAAAAAAAAAAAAGAGATGTTATGATAGGAAACAACAAGGTTTGGCGAGGATATAGAGAAAAAGGAGCCCTCTTACACTGTTGGTGGGAACGCAAGTTGGTGCAGCCACTTTGGAAAACACAGTGGAGAATCCTTAAGAAATTAAAAATAGAGCTACCCTATGATCCTGCAATTGCACTACTGGGTTTTACCCCAAAGATACAGAAGTAATGAAAAGAAGGACCATCTGTACCCCAATGTTCACAGCAGCAATGGCTACAGTCGCTATACTGTGGAAAGAGCCAAGATGCCCTTCAACAGATGAATGTATAAAGAAGATATGGTCCAAATATACTATATAATACCTCCATCAGAAAGGATGAATACCCAAGTTTTGTATCACCATGGACGGGACTGGAGGAGATTATGCTGAGTGAAATAAATCAAGGAGAGAAAGTCAATTATCATATGGTTTCACTTACTTGTGGAGCATAAGGAATAACACGGAGGACATGGGGAGAGGGAGAGGAGAAGTGAGTTGGGGGAAATCGGACGGGGAAACAAACCATGAGAAACTGTGGACTCTGAGAAATAAACTGAGGGTTTTGGAAGGGGGGGATAGGGTGGATGAACCTTGTGGTGGGTATTATGGAGGGCACATATTACATGGAGCACTAGGTATGGTGCATAAACAATGAATTTTGAAACTCTTAAAAGAAATAAAATAAAATGGAGGAAAAAAAGATATGTTATATTTTCATTAGATAGAAAATGAATATCAAATAAATCAACACCAAATTTATACCTGTACACTCTTTGCTGAAATAGTATCAAAGCGTGTCACCAAAAGTAAATTAGAGGGTAAAGGAATAATGGAATACATTTTAAATTATTTAATTCAGTACTTGGTATTTGTTGAAATTACTAAAATATCCCATGTTTTTAATAGACTGTCCTGTGCTGAGTATAAATAAAATGAGAATAAAGTAATACATATCTAGCTTTCTCACACAGAAACATTCATAAATTATTCTATTAGCTTTGGAGAATGTGTACATGGATATATAAATTTCCAATAGATTAAACAACATATTTCATGTATATAAGGGCTGCTGGTTGTTTTGATAACTAGGGAGAAATTAAATGTGTTGGGCCAACTAAGGATTAGCTTAAAATAATGTAACTGAATATAAACTGAAAGTAACTATTAGTGTAATGATGTATTCTTTTTTTTTCTTTCTCTTCCAACTTTTATGGCAACATTCTCAGAGGAGAATGCTCACATTATTTATTAACTTTTTAAAATTCTACAAAACAGTTTAAGGATAAATCTTATATTATTGGGGTATATTTGAGCACAGCTTTATGTAATTGAATTGATATTATTAACTGAACTTGGTAAAATTCAGTTACAAGTGACTCCAGTGATGTACTTAGAATTAGTTACATTGAAGGACACCTGGGTGGCTCAGTTGGTTAAACATCAGCCTTCAGCTCAGGTCATGATCCCAGGGTCCTGGGATCTAGTCCCACATCAGTCTCCTTGCTCAGCCAGGGGACTACTTCTCCTTCTATGTGCTCTGTCTGCAGCTCTCCCTGTTTGTG
Organism: Taxidea taxus jeffersonii; assembly: GCA_003697995.1. NCBI lineage: Eukaryota > Metazoa > Chordata > Mammalia > Carnivora > Mustelidae > Taxidea > Taxidea taxus. The sequence continues at coordinate 25,622 of RCUC01051524.1, read as the reverse complement.
CTTGCTCATGCCTTCTCTCTCTCTCTCTCTGACAAATAAATAAAATAAAACAAAAATAAAATTCATTATATTAAAATTGAATGGAGGTGACTGGGTGACTCAGTCAGTATATGTCTGCATTCCTCTGATCATGATCTCAGGGTCCAGGAGATCCGCTCAGTGGGTTGCCGGCTTCTCCCTTTCCCCCTGCTCATGCTCTCTCAGTCTCTGTCTCTCAACTAAATAAATAAAATCTTTTAAAAAAAATTGAATGACTCAATCATCTGTGTTGTAATGATATGTATATCAGTATATCTATTAGAAATAATATGCATATCTGTATACACATATCAATTAAACATGTATAAAAACAATAGTTATAGTACATAGTATATGTGTTTAAATAATGATCGCATCAGTGTATTATTGTATAAAGTCAGCATAACTGATAACATTAACTATATTAGAAAAAGAAAAACGTGGGGGCACCTGGGTGGCTCAGTTGGTTGGGCGTCTGCCTTAAGCTCAGGTCATGACTGGGATCCAGGTCCGCATCAAGCTCCTTGCTTGGCAGGGAGCCTGCTTTCTGCTCTCCCTCTGCCTGCAGCCCACCTTGCTTATGGGCTTTCTCTCATTCTCTCTCTCTCTCTGTCAAATAAATAAATTTAAAAAAAAAAAAAAGAAAAAGGAAAATGTGTATGTCTTATTCTCTTTTGCTTTACCAAAATATGGAAACATTTAAGACAGTTTTCAAGGCTAACTTATTAACATGACTAGAAAATCAACCTAATGACTACATGAGTCAAATAGAAAAGATAAAAGTCTAAGCACAAAAATTTAACTAAATGTGAAAAAGTCTTTGGTGCCAATGCAAGTTTAATTGAGAATCACATACATACTTATTAAATTAAAATCTTAAATTAAACTTAAATATGTAAGTATCTTAAATTTAAATTAAATATATAAATAGCTTTTATTAATTTAATACACAGAGTTATGGACAATGGAAGTTTTTCCCTGAATTTTGATTGTCTGAATGTGTAATTTATCAAATTCAGAAGGCAATGCTAGTAAATGATGGCTTATAATTCTTTAATGGCTAGTATCTATTAAAAATATATAAATATAAAAGATAGTTACTTTGGGAATACTTAATCTCAAGAGTGTTTGCTTACTCTGCAATAAGATACCATATACTCATGAATTTGTAATCCAAATTGGTATTTTTGTATACAAATTTGACACTTTCATAAATAATTTAGTTTTTCTAGTCTTATAGATACAGAGGCATTTGCACAATATGGAATATAAATGTATTTCCTGGCACTATCACTTGATGTTAGATTTTCTAATTTGATTCCCAGAAAGGATACATTTTCATAACATTCTTGGCTTATTTATGAGGTAATAATTGTGTTGATAAATCATTGTCCTTAGTGCATCACTATATTTATGAAGAGAGAGACCTCTAAAGCAATACAGATTTATACTTTTCTAATTCGTAATTCATGAACAATAAGTCTCTCATGTGTTTGCGGTTTTTCTCTGGGACTTCAAAGGATTAAGGGTTCTTGATGCACCTAGTAGGAAAACACCATTTTGTCTCATTTTATTATAACAAACGGTCGTGTTATTACCATACACAACCTCACAATGCAGACCTCTGGTAAAAACTGAGGTTGCTAGAAGATTTGGTGAATGAAGTGATGCAGTGAATAATAAGCTTCAAAAGGAAGGGAAAGGCTAGCTTACGGTTCCCTTAAGCAGGATGTGTAGATCCTGGTATTAGTTATCAATTGACACTGTAATAATCAGATGTGCGTGGGTAAGTACACCATAGAACTCGATGGCTTAAAGTAGTAACATTTTTTCAGCCCTGGATCATGCAGGTCAGAAATTGGGGCTGATTCACCTGCATAGTTTTTCTGGTCTCTCCTGAACTCATTCACATGTAGACAGTCGGATGTCTAACAGGGTTTTGCGATGACTAAACCATATGTCTTTTATCCTGTAGTAAGCTAATTGGGCAATATTCTCATGGAAGGGGTGAAAAAAAAGGCCTCAAACTTCAAGCCATTTAAGACTATTTTAATTATTGTCTCTAGCATTCCAACAGCCTTAAACTTCTCATGTTGGAACCCCAAAAAACATAAATCTAGAAGAAATTTCATTTCAAAGAAGTATAAGAAAGGTAGGAAAAGATATAAAAGTATGTATTATAATAAAATTTGGAAGAAGAGGTTTTACCTAAGTAAGTAAGGGACCAAATAAAAATATCTGAATAGAGAAAACCCTAGAGATTGGTCAAGATGAGGTGGCAACAGGTAAGTCTAGGATAATCTTAATTATACATTTTTAAATAGTGTAAAAATTTTTAAATTGAAATTATTATTATTACCAAATTAAGGACTATTCCATTTATGAATTTTAAAATTTAAAGAATAATAGTACTTAAATAATTTCATCCAGCAGAGTTTCAACCAAACTCTTTGTAAATAACATTTATCTGCTTTTCAAGTAAGGATCTTGAAGGACCAAGAGTAAAGGAAGCCAAGTTAATTTATTCTGATTATAGAATTCTAGCTCTTAGAACATATGGCAAATTTTGAAAACTAAAGTAAATAATCCCTTGAAATACCTAGTTTTAGTGAAGTATGCATTGGAACCGGAATTGAAGATAACAGATAAAAATGAAACACATTTCATTATGCTTTTAAGGAAATACAAAAGTTTGGAAGGAGGTCACCCTCTTCTGAATTGTTCCAAAATATTCTTCCCTGCTGTTCTATCACCAGGAAGCAGATTATTCAAGGGAAATAAGAGCTCCAGATTTGAAGTTGGAATATTATGAATAAGTCTAAATCCTGGAAATACTTTAAAAAAAAAAAAATGAGCAACTAATTGAAGAGGAAACCAGGTAAGAAAAAGAATGTTGGTTGCTCAAATGTCCACCTCTGGGAGTGAATCATTTTTATACGTCCCCCGTCTTTTTTTTTTTCCATTTCATTTTATTTTATTTCTTTTCAGTGTTCCAGCATTCATTGTTTATGCACCACACCCAGTGCTCCATGCAATCCGTGCCCTCCATAATACCCACCACCAGGCACACCCAACCCCTCACCCCACCCCTCCAAAAGCCTCAGTTTGTTTCTCAGAGTCCACAGTCTCTCATGGTTTGTCTCCCCCTCCTATTTCCCCTAACTCACTTCTCTTCATCTCCCAGTGTACACCCTGTCCTTTCCAAAGTACTCCTTGAATATATTAAGAACTGTGTGTATGTTTTTATTTCTAGCAATTCTCTTTGGAACGTTGGCACTGAAAATACATCATTAAAGGATTAAATAATGATGCCAGTGTTATTATTTTTTTAAACTAAAAAGGAATTCCGTGGTGTTTAGAGGAAAAACATGAGACTAACAGGCTACAGACAAAAGGAGTTATCTAATTTGGTGCAAGTTAATCTTCACAGCATAGAAATACTACATTCCTGCTTACACTATTGTTATCAAGCACGGTGGTAATGACAGATATGAAGTCGTTGATGGTCAAAGTTCAACAACTGTTAGACTTTACCTCTTAACTTAAAAATATCGAATTTCCACTTGCCATTTTTATAACAAATATGATAAAGTTATGGCATCTAATCTATAACCTATTTTGTGTATGCTTAATTACAAAAGTAGAGTGTCATGATCCTTCATTCAGTTAATTTATGTCATATTATGCTTTATTCTACTTATTATCTCCCAAGATTTTATTTAGCACTCCCCATGCTCCTATGATTCCACATGTCTTTTTTAGGCCACAGTAGATGCAGGTTTGTTTTCCTTTCTGTCTTGTATTCATATCAGAGTTTTGATATTCTTAAGTATGTCTTTGAAAGCCAGAGAAAATTCTTCCATAAAGTTTTTATATCTATATCTTCTAAGTAATTATGTACTACTGTCATATAAATTAAGAATTTAATAAATAGTTGCTTGGTTATAAAACCATGGATGTGAAAGTAGAACAAGGGGCCCCCAAATCCCTAGATCCCAATAAATGAAAATCCTGAGTAAAAAGGAAGCTGTATTTGCACTTGAACTAATTTCCTTGTAGCTAGAGGGTTTTCTGGGGATTCTGCTGTTGGACAAGAGCCCAGGTCACTCTTGGCAGCTGCCCCATGACTGGGGCAGCAGCTGGTTCATATGCTTATATATTGATTACCCTCCAGATGGAGTGAAAAAGATGAAGTAATTATGAATTATTACAGAAAATTGGGTTTTAAATTTTGACAACATGATGAAAACAAACTTTAAATCATGGTATTTCTTAATTAAGATGATTAAGGGTTTATTTTTATTTAATATCAATGATAAAATAAATTTTATATAATACCCCAAATCCTGTTCCCATATAGTTTTTAATTTTTTTATTCAATGCTGTGACTTAAATTGAACCCCATTCTAGTCCTTGTGAAGATATGAGATATGCTCATGAAGATTTCTCCCATCCTTGAAAGGCCTGTGTTGCTCCGTGCATTTGACTGGACACAAAAGTTTGCTTCGAAAAGTTACAGTCACAAGAAGGCATTTCCTTGGATTCTCTCACTCCGTAACTACTTACGAAGAGTCTTGATTACAACACAGCTGCTCAATATTTTCTCAAAGAAACCACCCATATTATTAATGGAAGCAGGGAACTCACAAATGCACACTAGCTTTAAAGTATTCACTGGCTTATCATTGTTTTCAAGGTTTCATTCACATATGTATTGATTCAGTATGTTGAGGAAAAGTTAATAATATCCAATCCTAGAGTACGTTGGGGGAGCCAAAGTCAGTAAAACACTGCAAAGAATTCCCTATTTCTGGAAATAAAACATACAAACATAATACAACAGGACAACAATTACTGCACTGATTACGAACAGGAGCTGTGGAGTCCGTGGAAAACTCTTTTCCCATTTGCTAAAAGTATCTCAGTGACAAGGATAACATGAATGATTCAGTGAGCATTTGTCAGCCAAAGAAAGATTAATGTGGCAAAGTAGAGGGGAGGGAGTCATAGGACACTTCTCTAATTTTATTCAAATGAGTCACACATTCAAATAAAATAATTTATTTGGATGATTCAACTATTACCTAACTTCCATAAGATGTCAGAAAATCTGTGTTCCAAAACATTTTAGAAATAAATAACTCCTGTTTTGTGAATTTATTCTTTTTAAATCATCCATTGTGTACCTATAATATGAAAGAGTGAGCATAATATAAATAAGACAATCTCTGTCTTTGAGAAATTCACTGTCTTACTGGAAAAAAAAAAACATATAAAATGATAGACTTGGTGCTAATGTTAAAAACACCCATATAAGAAGATGGGATCGGGAGGGAGAAAAACCAAAAGAGACTCTTAATGTCATAAAACAAACTGAGGGGGGTGGGGGGAAGAGGGGTTGGGTGAGGGTGGTGGGGTTACATCATATGTTTAAATAAAGCTTAAATAAAGTAAAAAAAAAAAAAAACCACCCAACTTTTGTATCCACATGGATGGGACTGGAAGAGATTATGCTGAGTGAAATAAGTCAAGCAGAGAAAGTAAATTATCATATGGTTTCACTTACTTGTGGAGCATAAGGAATAACACAGAGGACATTGGAAGACAGAGAGGAGAAGTGAGTTGGGGGAAATTGGAGGTGGAGACAAACTATGAGAGACTGAACTCTGAGAAACAAACCAAGGGTTTTGGAAGGGAAGGGGGGTGGAGAATTGGGTGAGCCTGGTGGTGAGTATTCATATTCAGGAGGGCACATATTGCATAGAGCACTGGGTGTGGTGCATAAACAATGAATGCTGGAACACTTAAAAGAAATAAAATAAAATGGAAAAATAGAAATATTTTATTCATATGTATGAATAAAATAAAATTCATACATATGCGTAAGAATATACCTGTAAAACTATGTTTCAATTATATTTGCATTTACAATATGTAATACAAAAATTATATGGTACTGTTGTCTCAGACTGTCTAACATAACTAATTGCTCAGAGTTGTGATTTTATCATGTGACCGGCGGTATTTCCTCAATAATTGCTTTAAAAATATCATTGAATGGAAGCATCAGTCTTACAAATGTATATCAGTTTGTTCTGTTCAATTGCTTATAATTATAGCATTCCTGTCTTGTTGACCAGATTCCAAAGGCATATGATATAGCACAAGACAAATAAAATTAGTATTCTAGTCTTCTATTTTCATTTTCACATAGGAATACACGACCAAATTTCACAGGCAGGACAGAGATTACTTAGTCTAACTATGGTGTATCTTCCTGGTGAGAAATAATCTTAACCACAAAGATAATTTATCACCATTTTTTAAAAAACTGTTCTCATATAACATCCTAAAGACCATTTATAAAACTGGAACTCAACCAGATCCTAGAGGCAATAGATTTGTTATGTGTTAAATAGTCTGTTGATGTCAATGAAAATTATTCAGTTCCTTGTGTAGACAAAATAGATTATCCTAAAATAACCTGCTAATATTTTCCCTTTCAGAATGAAAGCTACATTACCTAATTGTTTTATCCTGAAAGTGAAATAGTATTTCAGAAAGTTTGTGACCTAATTTCAGCATCTTTAACCCTGATTTTAAATCTACATTTTCATCAGGAATATCTCTACTTTGGAAAACATCTTCTGAACAAAAATGGTATTAAAAAAAAGAAAAGTAAGCTTTTTTGGCTTAATTCCTTCCAGGTTCTTACCATTTCACTTTATTGGAGTAATCATATATACTTCATTATTTTTTAAGCAAGCTCTACTCCCAACATGGGGCTCAAACTCACAGTCCTGAGATCAAGAGTCATGTGTTCTACCAATCGAGCCAGCCAGGTGCCACAGACTTCGCTTTTAATGTAAACAAATTCCATTTATCCCATTCTAAAAACAAAGTCATACAATAGTATTTACGGTGAAACCCCTACTTTTCATTTTAATGTTTTAATACAAAAACAATTCAAAGAAGATATTGGGGTAATTAAAGTATCTCCTGCAAAATCCCAAGTAGAAAACACAGAAGACAGAGTTCCTGAATAACAACTCATGACACTGTGATTTTATTAAGCAAAACACTACTTAAAATTCTAGCCAGTATTTAATTTTCATGTAAAGAACTGTATTTGGCATAGTTTTACCAGCATTTTGTAGATTTATTTAGCAGATGTCATTTTGGCTCCATAGGTAATATTTGTTCTAAATTTTGAAATTACACAAACAGTTGCCTTTCAGTGACACCAGACACTGCTCTCATCTTCCCCACCTCACAACCCCTTGAACATACTCCATGGATGATAGAATGCCATTAACTGAACACTTACACAGTTTTGGTAAATTTAGAAAGAAACCATCTACATGTTTTTCCTGTATTATTATCAATATTTAAAAGCTGTTTTAGGGGAAACATTTGGGATTTCTAATTGGGGTAGAAGACAATGCTTGTTTTTCTTACCTATGTGATTATATTTATGCATATTTTAAACCACTACCACCAACTATTGACATACTGATTATGGGAAATTACATTCAATTCAAAGAGCTGTGTTCAAAATGAAGACAAATTTAGCCAACGTTGGCATAAGACTTGATATTTCTAGGTCATTCCCATATGAAGTATAAGTAGGCCAAGCTAAATAAGTTCTACAAGGAGATTTTATTAACACATTGTTATCACTTTTCCTTTCAATAATTGATGAAGCCCACTCAAGAGTTCTCTTTTCCTCTTGCTCTCCTATAAGGTAGCCTTCTGGGTAGTCAAGAATATTCCTAAAGATAGATTTGTTCGTTTGTTTTAGAAAGAGAGTGGAAGGAGCAGCAAAGGAAGAGGGAGAGAAAATCTGGAGCAGACTCCCTGCTGAGCGTGGAGCCCCACATAGGGCTCAATCTCATGATCCTGAGATCATGACCTGAGCCAAAATCAAGAGTCAAGGGCTTAACTGACTGAGCCACCTGGGCACCCTGCCAAAGAAATCTTTCTAAAGTATACTGGAAATCTTGTCACACTGTCACTGCAATCCATGGATACATCCTAAAAGTGCTAAAGATGTGGCTCATACTGCTAACATGGCTTAGCAGGTTCTGTAGCCACATTTTCCCTCTCTGCCTTTTATATCTTGCTCCTAGAATACAAAACCACAAGAAAAAAAAATGACTTACTGTCATAATTTTCTCTTGTCTCTGGGCTCTTCCACTCTATTCTTTAAGGCTTTCATTCCTCTCATTCCTCTTCATTCCTATCAGTCGTATCATCACTTTTTCCAGTCTCCCTTCAACCACCAAATTGATGTAAGTATCCTCCTACCTCATTACTTCCTGCCTAAGAGTTTTCACACTGCCTTGTACTTTATCCTAACTTCCTGTCTCTCCATCTAGAACGTGAGCTCCATGAAGGCCATGAACTTGGAGTTTTAAACAAGAATGCCAATATAAATTATAAATATAGGTCATAGAGTGTATACAGATTTCTTTTAAGTGCTCCTAGTTTAGTTAAGACTCCCATATATATTGTCAAAAAAGGTGGAGGAAGGAAACAATTTTAGGTCAGGGCATTTCACAATGAAATAAAACAAGACATTTTAGAGATTAACTAGAGCAGATCAGAGTATTTATTTTGTGTAATAAGAAATAAAACAATGAAAGTGTCATTGAATTATCTGGGGAGTTACAGCATCCTGTCTGTAGCTGGTTGCTGGTCAGATCATAATGCTAATTGATTATTTTAAGTCTAGTTCACTGTTTTTTTTTTTTAATTTTTGATTTATTTGACAGACAGAGACCACAAGCAGGCATAGAGGCAGGCAGAGAGAGAGGAGGAAGCAGGCTCCCCACCGAGTAGAGAGCCCGATGCGGGGCTCGATTCCAGGACCCTGAGATCATGACCTGAGCTGAAGGCAGAGGCCCAACCCACTGAGCCACCCAGGCGCCCCTAGTTCATTGTTATTTTGACATGCTAAAAAATTAGCTGTGCCTTTACAGTGAAGCATACCATATGAGGTCTTAAGAAGGGCTTTTAATGAGTAATTGAGGGAATAGAAAAAAATCAGGTTAGGAAAATATATAAGGGTAACTGAAGTGCCAAAGCACAAACTGAAAACAAGGACCATTTTTTGAGGTGAGTAGAACATCCGGTTATCAGATTTCTAGAAGGCGAAGTACAATGAGAATTATCATTCAAAATAAAAAATTTCAGGGTCTATTTAATAGCACATTTGAATTTCTCAACAGCAGGATTTTTGTTCTAAACGGTTTCTCATATACATGGCACTTCATAATACAGAGGAGAATATACTCCACAGCATCCTTAAAACAAAGACTTTGGCAAGTTTCAGAGTACCTTGCCTTATAAAGTCTCTCAAAATAGTCTGATGGCATAAGGCCAGAATCTGGTAACCACACACCTGCAAAATTCCTAACTAAGCAGCTCTGTTCTCTATTGCTCTAGCTCAAAACAAAAATAAAATTAAGAATTGATAGCAGATGGAAGGCCTGTCTATCTTTTTAAAAATCGTCTAAGATATGAAACCTCACAACAAAGATTTGGTTCAGAACTACAGGGATATCAAAATATCGTATGGATTTATCAAAATACTTACACAAAGGGAATCAGCAACTTCTGAGAATCAATCCTGCTTGGAGTGGTGAACAGGGAGAGGGAATGGTATAATTTTACCACTAATAGCACTAAGTAATTTTCCATGTTCCCAAACTAGCAACCAGTAAATACAAAAACATGTATGTTGCTATTTTTTTTTTTTCCTGTGGGTAGAAAATTTATTAGGAAATGAGCTTAGCACCAATTCTTGAGGGAATCAAGGACCAGAACTAGGTAGATGGATACTTTCAACTGTGATGTCTTGGCTGATTCTATGGGGTGTTGAATCTGTGCTGGCTCTTAAGATTTCTTCAGAATGGACGCCGTGGGGCTGGTGTTTTATTCTCCCATGTGGACTAGCCACTGGATATAGCTAGAATGTTTTCAATCTAAATTTTGAGTGTTTTTTCATAAACTAGTACACATGATCCCCAAATCATTTAATGTTCTCATACCTGTGTAAATATCCCTCTTCTTGGTGTTGTGCATTTATTTCTAGCTTTTTAGTGTCTGAAATTATTTTAGCTATTTTTTCATTTAAAGATTTATCTTTGATTTTTAAATCATTTCTCTTGTTTTACAGCTTTCATTCATATCTGCTATTATGTGTTCTTGTTTTATTTTTGCTTCAGTTAATTTAGAAGTTACCACTATGCCTTCACTTCTGTCTGTACTTGACCGTACTTTTAAAATAAAATTAGTGGGGTACCTGTGTGGCTCAGGTGATTAAGCATCTGACTTTTGATACCAACTCAGGTCTTTATCTCAAGGTTGTGAGTTCAAGCCCTCCATGGAGCCTATTTAAAAATAATAATAAAAGAAAATAAGTGGCTAATATTATTAAATAATTATTTAATTATTATAATTATTAAATAATTATTTCATAATTTTTTAGTTTTTCTTTCAAGAAAAAAAACAATGTGTACTTTATAGGTAGTTCTTTAGTTTCTTTTGTTTTATTTATTTTTTTAAGTTCTTTAGTTTCAATTAATTTTATTTCTATGTTTAAAACTTAATTTTTTATAATTTAAATTTAGTGACTGCTCCATTCCACATATTTTGGGGTTTTTTGATGGGTTTAGGTAGAGAAATTTTCTTTTTCCTAATCTAAGAAGAGCAGAAAAGAAACGCATACAAACCTACAATGAGTGCTATCCCCAAAACACACATATGTAAAATATTAAAATACTTAAACAGGTTATATGCTATCTGCCAGTTTCTTTAGCTGAAAACTTAAAATTTTAATACACAAGAAAGAAATCTTTGGATGTAAAAATATTGAATTGTATTGTATTCAACTCCATAAACATATTACTTAATGTGCTGATGCCACTTGATTTAACTCTTCTCAGTAAACTTATTTCTTCTGTTTTTCTTTTATGGGATTACTGATTTCCTTAATTTTGCAAGTCCAAAAAATTGTTATTACATACCTAGATATGGGTCCAGTTTTCAATCATGTTTCCTGGAATTAAAATTTTCTCTCAGTCTACATCTTTTCTCCAGGAAATAGTCTTTCTATAGCTGATAATTTCATTTTCGATTATTTTTTGACCTCCTCTTAAGGAACACCTATTATTTCTATATTGGAAATGCATTCTTTCTGATACAAACTCAATGTATGTTTCCTCATAGCTCTAAATTGCCTTTTTTAAAATTTGCATTCTAAGAGACTTGACCTTTCATATGTATTTTACGAGATTTCAATATATTTTTGGTGGAAGAATACAACACAATAATACTTAGATTGATGAAGAACTGACTTTTTTGCTAGTGTATATCACAAGGTGAGAGAAGGCTGCCAGGCAGGATTACACAAGGGCTGATACAAAGGTAAACAAACAGGCTAGAACTGAAGGGGGCAGTTTATATATGTGGTAAGTGGGGGTAGCTAGGATTCGGGGGCTCCCACCGGATTGCCTATTTTGATTAATTTTTCAGGGCTTGGGGTATAAAGGCTGTTCCCAGTCTATGGTACGAGGCACAGGGATCATTTGGATGGGTGCATAGTGGCCCAGGCTGTGGGAACCAATAAGAGAATTGGTTGAGGTATGGATTTAAGCAATTTCTCAAAAAGGGAAAGTCATTGGCCTCTCGCCAGGGTCTCAAAACTGGATCAAGACAGCATGTTAAAGAAGATTACAATATGATCGTCTAATGAAACAAAACATAAATTCTGTTCTCCGTTGTTTTAAATATGGATTTAAAACTTTATTTTTATTGAAGGCTTATTCTCTTGCTGACTTTTTCTATCTTACTAAATATTATTTTCATAATTAACAAAAACTTCTCTTTTGCTTATTTTTCACTGGGATCATTTCTTGAATCCTACTATGTATTGTATGCCAGACCATATTTTCTATTAGGACATGTGTATTCGTCTATTAATTTCTTCACTATTTCTGGATATTTTTACAGGTAGAGTAAAAAATTTCAACATAATAGTATTTGGGAAGACATACAAAGGTAATAACATTTAAGAATCAGTTCACTAGGTATTTAATGTTTTATTAATGCATCTACGACTACAAGAGTCCAAAATTGTTGTTTGTCAAATTCTTTTTTAGTGAATTTTATGATTAAGAATGCCTTGTCTGAAATTACATTTGTGAGTTATAATATACACTGTTATTTATCTGTACTATTCCCTGTACTATGTACTGTCTCTTGTTGTCATAGATCACAACTGATCAAGACTGTAAACGCTGAAATGTTATAATAAGTGAAATAGTTCACATTATTTTATAAGTTACACATTTTAAAACTCTAAGAGCTAAGTCAGAGAGAGCACTGTAATGCACTAGGTTAGTCGCAACATTTATGTGAAAGAATATTCTCTTTTACTGCATACGGTTACTGAAATCTCATGCTCATCAGCATATATTTGAAAAAGTATCTTATAAATTATAATTGGTATACAAATATTAGATATTGTTATTTTGCTTATTTTCTCTGACACATGGAAGTAAATATTAGATGCAGCATAATTTGGTTTTAATTTAGGCAATGCTAACATTCTTGTTATTTATATCAAAGAAACACAAGGAAGCAAAAAAATTAAATGTATTCTCATCTTTCTATTGTCATTACAGATGTTCTAGTAATTTTTACTGTCAAAATGTTTACTAAAAAATCAGTCAGACAACTTGGGTATACTCCAGGTTCTATAACTTACTAGTTTATGTGGCAAATCATTTATCTTCAGAGAGCTTTGTTTTTGCTCCTCAGAGACTTAAATAATTTCAGAGTTAGTGGAGACCTTATAATCATGTAAATCATCACCCTCATTTTTCAAGTGAAGTAACCACAAAACAGAAGATAAATTGAACTAATCAAATGTGATGGCATTAGTAGTTATTGAGCTGAAGCAACCCATCCTTTGATCCTCGCATGGTTCACTGTGTACTGTCCCCTATTTTATAATTGGACTGAGGTGGAATATAGAAAAGAGTTATTTAGAAACCATAACCTGCTTTACAATCTGAAGATTTATTTGTATTAATATTGATGAAAATTTGATATTCCAAAAGAGAGTTTACTCCATAGTAGCATTTCTTCAATACTGTAGTTATCCTGATCTGTCCCAGTCAAGTGAATATTTGATATTTTAATATTACCAAAATGAAAGCAAATTCTTGGAGGGAAACTTTACACCACTGAATAAAAAACAAATCTTACAAGTAAACAACGTTAGAGGTGTCTTGTTATCATGAATATGCTTCACTTACTCCATGGATAGTAATCTATGTTGATAAAGGGTGGTCCTAGAAACCCACCTACAGCCTCTCAGGAAAGACTAATGCATCCACCCACAAACACAAATAGACAGTTTAAAAAAAAAACAACCTAAAACTTCTAAGTATAATGAGAAACACTGAGTATACTTAAAATTTCATATTTAAATATGAATAAGAGTAAAATGGATTGTAAATTACTGATGGATGGAGTTCATGTTGAAGATGATCCCTTATATTTCCATTGCATATTTAAAACTTTTATGGACATCTACAGGCTGAATATCCAGCTATAAATATCATATCTGACTCCTGTAAGGTGGCAACTGTTGATCCTATTTTTTTAATTGTCTTTTAACAAGCAGACGTCTTTTCTGTTGGAAAAGCATTTTTTCCTAACACGTATTCTGTATGCTTCATTTCCTTTTTTATGCATTTTCAATAAGAGTGACCCAGATGTGGAAGTTATACACACACACACACACACACACACACACACACACACAAATTAATTGCTGACTTGGTGATAAATTTTTATTTACTTTTTCTCTATCTTGGTGTATTCTATACAAATCAATCTTTTATCTTACCAAAAAGATTATTAACAATATTAACAATTCAGGGCTACTAAGCCTGATCATAATATATAAATCATATTTGTGTGTGTTTGTGTGTTTGTGGTTTCTCAATGTGTTGAAAATACATGTTATTTTCCAAAATAATGAATTGTTTAAACCATTTCCTAAGCATGGCAAACTTAGAAAGCAGAAAGCAAAACTTTCTGATAGGTTTTATAATTTAAAACACACAAACCAAAAAGGCTTTAACAGTTTTACAGAGAGTTTGAAAAATGTACATTCAATCAAAAACCTAATTCTACCACCACTTACCACAGCAACATATGTTCAATGGCTAATTCTTGTGCCAACTGACTTTTTCCAAATGTTACTGGGGCTTTTGAAAATGTTCAGGGCTCTTTTATGTTTAGAATTTTTGGAGGATTCAGAGATGAAAAAAGCTATTCATTCCATAGCTGCCTGTACACATCAGAAAAGAGAAGGAAAAAAAAAAGAAGGAAAAGGAGAAATTCAAAGCATAACATCCTAATGTGTGATAAATAGATCTTTGGTCTCAATTGCTTTTACTCCCTCCCCACTTCTCACTCCAATCCATCCCAGCTCTCTGCTCAATTGCCAGAAAATTTTGTGTTGTGTTGGCATAGAAAAGAGTAATCTTCCACAAATCCATTCCTATATAAGGAAGTAGATCTTGTCATTCATTTTCTAGTCATTTATTGCATAGTTCTTTGTGCTAGACACTGTCCTGGGGCTAGGATGATATCAAAAGAACAACAACAATAAAAATGCTAGGTCTTTGTCCTCCTGAAATTTACTATCTGGTAGAGAAGACAAACATTAATTAAACACAAAAATGCGTGTAAAATTAAGATGAAGAAAAGGTTTTGAAGCTAAGTGAATATTCCAATGCAAGACAAAGGTATTTGAAAAAGGAGTCAAAAGAGAAGGCTTTCTTAAAGAAGTAAAAACTGAGCTTAGTTCTGAGACCAAAGTGGGAGTTAAATAGGTTAAGAGTAAAGCAGATTTTAACCAGGTGGGAGGATGGGCAAGAGCCTATGCATGAGTATAAGCCATCTTTTCTCCCACCTGTCTCTCCTCCCATCATAAGACTGCCACTTAGTTATATCTACTCCAACTATCAGGGAGATTTTTCTATCAAGTTTGCTGACAATGTTCTGCCTGATACTTCTTTTAAAATATAAGAGGAGCAAGGGGAGGCTGGTGGCTCCGCCAGTAGAGAGTCTGCCTTTGGCTCAGGTCTTGATCCCAGAATCCAGGGATAGAGCCCTGCTTCAGGTTCCCTGCTTAGCGGGGAGTCCACTTCTCCCTCTGCCACTCACCCAGCTCCTGCTTGCTCTCTCTCTCTCTCAAATAAATAAATAAAATCTTTTAAAAATATATTAGAGGAGAGAGTTCAGATGTTTTTTGGACACTGACACTTCTAAATGTTGTCATTGATATTCAGCTTTTCTACTTCGGATGTGACATTTTGAATACATTATTGGCATAAATTTATATTTATTGCATTTTTTTTGTAATTCTCTAAATCAAAAATCAAGAAGTAAAAGTTAAGAAATTCTATTGGTTGCATGTTCAGTTAAAATAGATTACCTCGTAGACATAGATGGCATTTCTCCTGATGAATAATGGGTTTCTAATTCACAAGTTTCATCAAGGCTCAGGATTAAATAGCAAAAAACAAAACAAAACAAAACAAAAAACATCTGGTGCTATACACAAATTATGTCTAAGTCAGGAGCCTTAATTCCTTGTTTTTTTGTAATAGTTTCTTATTAAAATATATGTGCATTCTTATACAGTAACAAACCAATTGATACATGAAAACAACTTCAGTATTGGGTTTCTTAGACATAGCTTCACAAAGTCAGAACTGATAATGTTAAGATGTGTTTTGTTATGAATAATATGAATAGCGGTTAAAAGAGGAAATTATTTAAACTTTTGGAGTTTCTGTTTCCTCATCTGCAATAGTTATAATAAAGAATAGGTATAATATAGTTATATTCATAAAACAAATTAAATATATTGATGTATATTAAATATTTTATTTAGTTTTATATTTTGAATATATAGTAAATATATATTCTTTATATGTGATATAAAAAGTCATGAAATGCTTCAAAACTGATGGAATGATTAAATTAGATAATTGATTTTAAAATTTTATTTTAGCATATGTTCTGGCATAAGTAAGATCTCATTATTTGTAACCTAGTTACATATCTGAAAGTCTCCTAGACTTCTACCATCAACTTTCTGAAAGCCAAACTTCTCATAGGAAATAAAAGTAGGTTATTTGTGGGGGAAAATGTTGCTTTGAATTATTCCCTGTTGATCTCAGATACCTAACACGGTTTCTACAATGTCTAACATTCTCCCAAGGAATAACTAGTACCCTGAGCTCTTTACACAGTAACATCATGATCTTCTTTAGCAAAAGGCAATGGACTGTGATTATTGAGGTATTTTTTTTCCCATGAGTACTCAACAGGATGTATTAAAGAAAGCTAATCAGTAGTTTCCTTTGTTTCTTATTAGAGTGTGATAGTATGATGCATGGAATTGTACAAGTTGCTTATGGGGGAAAAAGTGAGTGACATGTCTCTTTGGAAAAAGACCTACAAAAATTATTTTAAAAGGATCTCAGTTTAATTTTAATTTATAATTTTAAGCCATAATATTGCTTTAGAATAAAAATAGTTTTATTGACAAATAGCATATCAACTCATGTCTAACTAAAGTCACAGGCTTCCAGACTTCAGGCTATGGAGATAAACCTAACATTATCCTGAAAAATAAATCAAGCAATGATAAATTTTTGGTGGTCATCCTAAAATGTTAGAAAAAATATGGTAAAAATCATTTGTCTCCACTGAGTTAGGATACATTGCGTCGTGACTAGGGAGGAACGGAATAAAAGAAGTATACTTTGAGATACATAAGTTAATCTGAGAGCAAAAATGATAAAGTATTCAAAATTTCTGGTATAAGTTAAGTCATATAACCCTTTGAGGGATATAATAAATGAAATATTAATATCACAAGGTAATTGCTCCTAATTTTAACAATGAAATGGCTTATGGTCATTTACACATTTCATTTTGCCAAAATATTTTTTAGAAAGTTTTCACTTTGAAATAATAGCCAAAAAATTGAAAGACTACAAGTTCTGGAGACAGGTTGGGATTTAAACCTTGGTTTTTGAACTTATAAATCATGTGGCTTTAGAAATTCACGGAGCTTCTCTGCATCTCAGTTTGCACATCTGGAAAATAATATAACAGTACAAAATTTAGGGTGTCGTTACGGCTGTTAGCTGTATAATAAAACACCGGTACAGACTTGATATTAAACGTGATCTACACTGTTATATTCTCTGAAAGCCCAACAGAATTACCTCTCTGGTTTACTGAGGAGACAATAAAGCTTCAAGAACTTTGTCTTCTCCTCCAAAGTGGTCTACCGGTTTCCCTCTTTCCTGAATTCTAAACATTGACCTGTGAACTCTTCCAGAAGGCTTATGAGGCATATAGAATTTCTAGTGGGATATCCCGGTTGGGGAAGGAGGGTGGGGGTGAGACCAGCACATGAAGACTGAGGGAAATACTCTAGTGAAACTGAGTGTGTGTGATGACTTTATTTACTTTGTGAATTCAGTAAGGAACCAAAGCCATCATTGGCCAGTGATAAAAATGACACAGATTAAAAAAATAAGAAACTCTAGATCACCACTTGTCAAAGTGTGGCACAGACCTATGAGGGTGTCCTTAATTTCTGTGCGACAAAAAGTACACGCCTAAAGGGCTTCTGCTGCACACCAAAATGTAATGGTGACTGGAGGGAAAGCACTTGTACTGATGTTTTTGTTGTCTGCTGCACTAGCTCTCTTTAAATGGAACAATATGGGACGCCTGGGTGGCTCAGTTGGTTAAGTGGCTGCCTTCAGCTCAGGTCATGATCCCAACGTCCTGGGATCAAGCCCCACATCGGGCTCCTTGCTCAGCAGGGAGCCTGCTTCTCCTTCTGCCTTTGCCTGCCACTCTGCCTGCCACTCTGTCTGCCTGTGCTTGTTCGCTCTCTCTCCCTCTCTCTCTGACAAATAAATAAATAAAATCTTTAAAATAAATAAATAAATGAAACAATAGTTTTGGGGGCACCTGGGTGGCTCAGTGGGTTAAAGCCTCTGCCTTCCGCTCAGGTCATGATCCCAGGGTCCTTGGATAGAACCTCGTGTTGTGTTTGTCGGGCTTTCTGCTCAACAGGGAGCCTGCTTCCCTTCCTCTCTCTCTGCCTGCCTCTCTGCCTACTTGTGATCTCTGTCTGTTAAATAAATAAATAAAATCTTTAAAAAAGTACAAAATTAAAAAAATAAATGGAACAATATTTTTACTTGAGAGAATAACTGTTGCATAAACTATGGTTACTGTGAGTTGAATAACTGGCAGATACTTTCTCCAAGATGAGTGAAGTCTCTCACAAAAGAAAAAAAAGTATCTGATAGAACACGTTGGCAATAATAAAACTTGATCTGTACACTTTCCAAGAGGTTGGTAGTCTTAACAGTTATGGACTTTTGACTCTGTAAACTGAAAAGGTGATACAAAATTATACATGAGTATACAATCCTTTCAATGTGCAAGGTGGAGTAATGGATTTGAAGGTAACTGCATACAAGAAAAGTTGATTGACATGGTTTCAGATTGTTCAATGCAACTAAACTTAAAGAAACTACAATCTGTTAAGTATCTTCAGTCACCTGAAAGCCTATTGTAAATATTCCTCCCTTTTCCACATACATGTCTGTGTGAGACTGAACTCTTCATCACCTTCAGAAAAAAAAAATTAAATTGGGAAGCAGGTATGAGAATATTGTCTTCCATTTCGCCAGACATTAAGAAGATGTCCAAAAATGTAAAACACACTCATTTCACTACATTATTCTGTCTTAGAAAATATCGTTATTTTTCATAGAAAATGTCATCTATCTTAACATGTGTTTATTATTGCCATATTAAATGAGTTTACTATTGTCATTTTATTTTCTTCAGGGGTGTGGACAGGTGTCTAGTCTCAGAAATTTTATTTTATTTTCTTATAGGGTATGACACCTGTCCACACCCTATAAGAAAACTATTGTCATTTTAAATGAATTAATATTTTTTTTCAAATTTGATTTCTAAGATGTAAACAGAAGTAGCATAACCCATACAAACAAAAGTGCTTTGGTATCCTCAATTAATTTTAAGAGTGTGTACAGAGGACAGTTTGGGAACTACTGTTCTAGGTGAAGGTTGGCAAGCATTTTTCCCAGCAAAGTGACAGAGAGTGTATATTGTCTGCTTTTCAGGCTGTAAAATCTCTGCTGCAATTATTCAGTTCTGCATTTGCTGTGCAAAAACAGCCAGAGACAACACTAGTTGGATGAATATGGCTGACTTCCCATAAGGACTTCTTTACAAAAATTGGTGATAGGTCAAAATTTGGCCCACAAGTTATAGTTTTCCAGGGCTTGCTCTAAATGAATAGACTTCAGAGAAGATGTAGGAGTAAATAAAGACATTCTGAAAACAGACAAACTTATGCTCACAGAGCATTAAGAGAGATTTATTGGCAAAACTGGGTTGAAGAAATCTTTGACAAATGATAGAAGATAGAGTTACTTGATGCTTATTTAGTCAGTTATTCAACAGTTAATTGTGAAGAGTCTCCTGAATTCCCCAGGCTGGTCCTGAGGTTGACCCTCCCTTATCCTGGAGGCAGTGTGTGTAAAAGTATCAATTCTAAAATGTATATTACACTTCCATCAGAAAGGATGAATACCCAACTTTTGTATCACCATGGACGGGATTGGAGGAGATTATGCTGAGTTGAAATAAATCAAGCAGAGAAAGTTAATTACCATATGGTTTCACTTACTTGTGGAACATAAGGAATAACATGGAGGACATTAGGAGAAGGAAAGGAAAATTGGATTGGGAGAATTCAGAGGGGGAGACGAACCATGTGAGACTGTGGACTCTGAGAAACAAACTGAAGGTTTTGGAAGGGAGGGAGGTGAGGGGATCTGTGAGCCTTGTGGTGTGTATTAAGGAGGGCACATATTGCATGGAGCACTGGGTGTGGTGCATAAAAAATGAATCTTGGAACACTGAAAAATATTTTTTTTTAAAAAGTGTTTATTGTTTTGTTATTTTCTGGTATTTATAGTAGTAATGAATTTCACTGAAACCAAATGTTCAACAGTAATGCAATGTTTAAATTATGGTCTCTATTCATTATCTCATTATTTGCAAATTATATTATTTCTTTAAAAAAATTACAGTCAAGTTTTTGTGCCAGATTTCTACTTCTTGTCAGGGTCACCAATGAATCCCTTTTCCCCATTGTTAAATCCTGTCATCCAATCCAGTCCACATCTTACCTATCACTTTTTAACACCATCAGTTCTGCTACAATGGCTCTTTTCTCCTTCCTGATCCAGTTGCTTCCTGGAGCAAACAGAGCATCACCTCTCTTGGTTTAACTACTGACTCTTCTGCCCTACTGTTTAGTTTCCTCTGCTGCCTCCTCCTTTACTTGGCTACATCTCTTTATTAGACAACCACACAGCTTAATCCTTGGTCCCCTTCTCTTCTTTATTTACATTTTCTCCTCTGGTGATCTCATCTGGTTTCATGACCTTAAATAACATCTATATGTAAATGGCTGCCAGCTTCTCTCTCTGGATTCTGACCACTCTCCTGAACTTCTGACTCACATATTTAAACTGTCTTTTTGGCACATTACTTGGATGGTAAATAGACATCTCAAATTTGGTTATCCTAAGCTGATCTCTGGACCTTTCTCCCAACATGTGGAGAAATGTTTACCACTTTTAATCAGTGTGGATAGCCTTGTAGCTTGAGTCTGGAGATATGCAGAGGATCACATGGGGCCAGTAATCTGTGTTTACAAGTCATTCATTTTATTAGAAAAACATCAACAGTCTTTTAATTTAAGGAAGTAAAATATATGGAAAAATTAGTAAATAATGTTTCCTTAAACCACTGAATCTAAAGAAATATTAATAATTTTTCTGTATTTCCTTCAGATCACTTTAAAAACTGGAAGATAATCTTATAGATACACCCGATCTTTCTCTATCAACTCCTTCTTCTATCCTTCTCCGTTTTTCCTCTCCCTTCTTCCCCTTTGCCTCCTTACCCTCTCTTTTTCCTTCTCTCCCTTTTTCTCTCTGTTACTCTAGTGTTGATAAAAATAATTTTTAAAACTGAGGGTGGTGGGGGGAAGGGCTGTTGGGAGAGGGTGGTGGGGTTACATTATATGTTTATATAAAAATAAAAAAAAATAAAAAAATAATAAAAATAATAAAAAATAATTTCTATGCGTTAAAGCAAAAACACAACACTGGTAGAATTTTAATAAAATAATTGGAATGATCATATTTGCATTAAAAAATCACTTTGGCTATGATGGTGGGGAAAGGGACAATTGCTTGTGTGTATTTTGCTTAGGAAGTTACCACATTATTACATAGCTGAGATAATTTGTTGTAGAAATGGAGGGAAATAAATAGATTTGAGAAATATTTAGGGTTAAAATGACCTAATTTGACGATTGACTAAATTTTGATGATTAGCAGGTGGAAATATTGAGAATGACACTAGGAGTTTCCATTTACGTAGGAGACTCATGTGGAATATACAGAGTATGGGTGTAAGATCTGGGCAGAGCATATCCTCCCAAATTGCTTGCTGTGTCTTTAGGAGGTATCCCAGAGATCACTCAGATGGCATGTGTCCTTGCAAATCACCTTTCTCCTTCCTACCAGGTTACAATCATCGTTTGAGGTGAAGACCTAAAATGTAAGAGTAAAACTTGCTCATGAGGACCCCGAGATCCTAATTGCCTCACTGGGTCTAGGGAAAGGAACATAGGCTTTTCATAGAATTGTTTTCACATGTTTTCCCTCAAAAAGTACCAAGTTTAATTTTGTTGGTGGAAAGAGAGGGTAAACATTTTAAATTACAAAAAATAATAATAATAACAAAACAAAAAAAGTGCATTTATATATAAAATGCAATTTTAAATTTCTCCACTACTGTGAGTGTATCTATGAATAAAATATTCCCTCATGATATAAATGATTTTTATGTGGTTAACGGATTTGAGTTGATTATTGTTGTCTTTCTTTAAAATTTTCTTTTTTTTTTGGAAAAATCCCTAAATTGGTGTTTCCATTATAATCAGAATAAAAATAAATTGTGTTAAATTCCTAGATACATTTTTACTGTTTTTGTGACCACGGGCTATTTCACTAGTCTCCAAGCCCTAGGATACTCACCTATAAAATAAGGCTAATAACATTTGTATCTCATAATTGTTTTAAGGGATTCTTTAGATCTTGCATGTAGAGTACATATGTATGTTGGTTTATAAGCATATTACATGATAATCAGTTCTATCTCTGCTGCTTACTATTCTTATTACTATTAATGCAATTATTATTTAAATATTTAATATGACTTTAGCTTCTTATTTTAAAACTTAGCTAGGAAGTCTGAATGATTTGAACCAAGAATTAGATAAAATCACAAGATAAATATGTGCCTCTGCATGAGATATGAGAGGAAGGTGATTTGAAGCAATTTGATAGGTAAAACACTCGAAAGATTATTTAAATATTAAACCTCATAGGTATGCTTGATGTATATTGTGAAATATTAAGAGACATTTTATGGCAAACACAAATTTTCAAAGCTATCTCATTTGCGGTACACAGTTTCAGACTGCAGCCTGCACAATCCACATCCTTTTTTTCTTTTTTTTTTAATGTGTGCAATGACAGTGTTTTCGCTGCTGAGTTATCTTTCTGAAGTGAGGCCCTGATCAAGTTGCTTTCTTACTTTGATAATATTTTCTATGACTTCAACTTTCCATAGAATAAAACCAAATTCCTCCGTGTAGAGCTTGATTTCCTCCAGCTCAACTAGCTTTTAGTGCCATTTCTTTCAGTATACTTAACTCTACATGTCTTTTGCTTCCATTATAAAAGCCCTGTATGCCTTGGCTAACATGATTGCCTCTCAAAATACCAGCACATCCTCCTAATCTTTGCTTGTCAAAATCTTACTTGCTCTTCAAGATCCAGATCAAATGCTGTTTCCTTTGCCAGACAGCCCCAGATGTCCCCACTGTGGGAATAAATGTCCCTAAATTCCAATGGTCTTTTTTATTTGCCTGTTGCGAAGTGTATTGCATACCTGTTTTACCTTAACAAAGGTACACTCATTCTTTAACCTCATTCTAAGCTACTTAAAGGTGCCCTTCCCACCCAGTGGGAACATGCGTGCTTTTTACATATTTAGTCCCACAATTAGAGTTTGTTAAATTCTCTTCATAAGTGATTTACCCACTTACTCCATCAAAGTAAATTCTTTCATCTTCATAATGAGAGAGTTGGAGATTATCTCTAATGCTCCTTCCAAATTTAGTGTAACATCATGGAAACAGTGAGCTGTCCTCTCTCGGAACAAGAACTGGGTAATAAGATTGCCTCTGAGAGCTAAATCACCACACAATAGATGTAATTAGCCATCTGTTGGGAGTAACTCAAACTGTCTCTAAATGTATTACCAAAAAAGTTTTGGAATTCCTAAATCCCCCATCAAAGTGGCCTGTAATCATCTCAGGATGCAGTACTGGAATGGAGCAGTAATTTAAGTAGAAACCTAATCGACTATTGAAATCTGTGTGCAGAAAGGCAGTGGATGCTTTTTGCAACTAGATGCTTAGAAAAGGTAAACCCGAAGAGTCAAATCTGGACAAAGTGGATAGGATTTTTGAGAACAAGCCCTTGAGAGAAACCCATTTGATTCTAAAGGCTGTTATTATTAATATGGGAATTTTTTCCACTCTTCCCTTTTTTAAATTTTATTCTCACCAATGCAGTTGAATTCTCATATAGACTTTCATTAAAGATGCAATATGATGGCAATACTCCTGCAACCATTTCAGGTAGTGAAGGAATATTTATATTGCAGAAGTTTAATTTGGAATTAGAATGGAAGTAAACCTCTGCTTGAAAATTCAGGAAAACATTTGAAATCTCTCTCCGGCATCTCTTAAAGCATGTAAACACTGGCATTTACCAGATGGCAGAATAGTCTTGAATGGCCAGGCAGTTGCTCTAAAATAATTATCTTGGTTTCTTCTGCTTTATCCAGGTAATTACTTTTAGCCAGATCTCCATAATTTCCTTCAATCAAGATGCCGAAAGTGTACCTGAAATTCTCAGAGAATCTCCAAAAGTGGAAATTTTAATTGACTCTACAATTTGATATGAAGAGAAAAAAGATAATTTTCTAGAAGACCGACACTGAAATCTGCCCTCTTACTATTCACTATTTCTAAGGACTGTATACACAAGTTCAATGTGAGTTTAAAATATAGTTTTTTCAGAAAAGCTCAAGACCCTACATTTTTCTTTGCTGAAGAAGCAAGCTAATGACACTCAAATTCCCAGAGGACCTGGGAAAATACTCTAAAATCTGTAGCATTGTACATGTTATAACAAAATTTACTACAATGTCTCTTGTGTTAAATAAACAGCATTCTGGCCTATATGTTTGCTATAAATGTATAATAACACCAGAAAGATATGAAATCAATATCCTGGACTTTCTGTCAATAGTTTTAGGGGAAAAAAAATTGTTTGAGGACTAGTGTCTGGGACATGGTAAGGACTCCGTATTTGCTGATGAAGGGATAAATGTGAGATTTTTTTTTCCCATAACACGCCCATACCATGAGATAATAAAATTACCCCTTTAAAAAAAATATTTCACAACAGATGAGGAAACTGAATTTTAGGAAGAAAAAGTTCAAGTAGCCAGCCCTAGGAAAACCAAGTATGAAAGGGCGGAATGAAGGCTCAACCCCAGGTTAGCTGAATTCAAAACCTACCTTCTTTTTCCAAAGCCTATGTGCCCAAATTTCCTTTTTCCCTTCCAAATACTTATTTCAATGTTGTTTTAAATAAAACTGCCACTAGAGAATAGAAATTAACAAATATTTGTATACCTATCAAGCTGCACTATAGCAATGCAAGATTGTTGGAATGAAGGCAGAATTAAGACACATCCAACTTAAGTCTCGTCTGACATAATTTTTGAGCACTAATTTATGACATACATAGTCATATAAATGTCTTATTTAGTCTTATCTTTATCATCATCACCAATGCATTTTACATGTATTAATTGTATACATTTGTAAGTTATGAGGATATATATATACATATATATAATTTTATTTTTATTTTTTATGTTTTTTAGTGTGGAGCCCAATGCTGGTCTTAAAGTCACAAACCTGAGATCAAGACCTGAGCTGAGATCAAGAGTTAGACACTTAACGGACTGAGCCACCCAGGTGCCCCGTTTTTTACAGCTTATGAAATAATTTCACAGTCATTTGACATAATCCTTACAATAATCATTGTTCAAAAATATAACCCCCAATTTATGGATAAGTTTTGAGATTCAGAGAATTTAAGATGCTTGATTAAGATTTAAATTAGGTTCTATAGGGTTTTAGAAACTCAGTTTCCCACATATCTACTGTCTCCATTTGTGATTCAAGAAAGACAGAATGGCATCATTTTATAATCTTTCTC
>RCUC01051513.1:0-14053 GCA_003697995.1 Taxidea taxus jeffersonii | reverse complement strand
GTTAACAGCAGTTAATGTCAGAGCTAGGACTTGAACCCACAATTCCTAATTTCAAGTCTGTTACGGCTCTTTGTAAATCCTTGTTACTCACTTAGCAGTTCTAACATGCTGTAGTTCATCCAATAAATAATTTCTTTCCATGAGAACTGAAGCTGTTATCTATAGGAAATCCATCTTGTTGAGTAATTTGAGGGTGGGGGAAGGGAGATACAATGTCATCGTGGTCACAGGATACAAAGTCACTGAATTCTGTAAACACACACACACACAGATGCACAAATGAGTTACTTACAAATACAGAGAGTTTAATTTATCCAGTTATTTAATAAAGAATAAAATATCTCATCTTTATGTGTTCTGTTACATGACACATGGTAAAGACAAGACATATAAACTGGAATTAAATCATTTCCAATTTTTTATTTTAAATTAAAACAAAATACACCACCATACTTGTGTTGTCAGGAAAAAAGTTTTTGGTTATGGATCCTGCTGCAGCCTCGTGTCTTTTTTTTCTCTCGTGTTTTAAATGGAAATGTTTCATATGCCTTCAATCTAACAATAATCAAAAAATTATTCTGGATCAATACATACAAAATTCAAGGAGAGAAGCAGCTTATTGGAGTCCACACAAATTGCAAGATAAAAATAGGAGTCAGTATATTTGGGGGGTGTGGCAGTGTATTAAATCTGAATTTTTTATGTCACAGTCATTGACTGAAATTGAAGAAAAAATATATTTCCTATTCTTTTTATTTCTGTTTTGAAGGTTCAGCAGAATAAATTTCACAGAAAACAAATATTGGGGGAAATGAAACAATTCTTCAGGACATCCTGGTATTTCTTAAAGGGTTCTCAGGCAATCTCCCAGTTAAATAAGTTGCTCTCGAAAACCTCACACCAGCATTCCTACCTTGCCACATTTTCAAATTGACCTCCTTTTACCCTGTTACATGACTGGAAATCCCCTTAAAATTCAATGTCAGGGCGCCTGGGTGGCTCAGTGGGTTGAAGCCGCTGCCTTCGGCTCAGGTCATGATCCCAGGGTCGTGGGATCAAGCCCCACATCAGGCTCTTTGCTTAGCGAGGAGCCTGCTTCCCTTCCTCTCTCTCTCTCTCTGCCTGCCTCCCTGCCTACTTCTGATCTCTGTCTGTGAAATAAATAAATAAATAATCTTTAAAAAAAAAAAAATTCAATGTCAGAGGATGAACTTTTTGGTTCAACTTCTTAAGTGTCCTAATTGTAGTTATATTCGATTTGTTGATAGTGGCTTGAGAACATGAGAGCTGCCCTTTTTGTTCCTGCTTGCTTGCTCTCCTTGCACAGAAGCCCTACAATAAGGAACATACAGTTGTGCTCCATGATTCATGCCTGCTTGTGATTGCACCTGGGTGCTTGCCTGCAGAAAGACACTGGGAAGTCACTGAAGAGGAGAGAAATTTCTTAGCCATTAGTTTGCAAGAATCACGGCTGCCCCATAGGATTTGTAACATGAACATCATGACCTAGATGTTCTCAGAAGGTATTAGTCTCCCCAGTCCCCTTTCACAGCACTCCTGAGTTATTTTCCTTATAAAGAGTGCATCTAAAACTAATAATTTTGAGTATAAGCTTTAGTACATGCTTGAACTCTTGACTTCATGTCAGACTAACCTAAAAAATTGGGAAATTCAATCGCATCCTATTGTGAGCACTCATCAACTGTGACACCACTGAAGAGAGTGTTTGAGCTCAGAGATTGGCACTAGCTGGTGCCCATACATTGGCAGGGAGATCATGCAAACTAGCCTCTGCAGGGATAGGTCTCCAGGGTGAGGGTTGGAGACAAAGCCTCCCTCACCTAAAGCTGCAGGTACACGAGCCAGAAGAGGAGTATATGCTTGGGCAATATATATTTGTATATATACAAATGGCTTGGGTTAAAATGGGAAGAGTTTGGAAAGGTGAATGGAACCACAGATAAACCATATTCTACAAACTGAGATTTAAGTGGCCAGGCTGTCTGTTTTAGGATCCAGCAGATTTTCTTGAGGAACAGTGGGTCCTTAGGAAATGGTGCCCTGGGTAGAAGAATCAGGACAGGGAGTAAACCCTAACTCTGTTTGTTATGAAGAATGCCTGTATCCATCAGGGCTGGCTGGGTATGCTGCAGTAAAAATCATCCCAAAACCTGAGTAGTTCAAAAGTTCATTCTCACTCAGGCTATGTGTCCATTAGGGGTTGCTCAGGAGCTCTATTCTGTTAATTATCTCTCAGGAACCCAGACAAAGGAAAAGTTCATCATACACTATCAGGGAATTTCAGCATTGGCAGGGATCTGAAAAAGATAATAGGGTCAACCATACACCGAGAACTTAAATCTGCTCTACAACTTCCCTCCAAAGTTAATGGCCAAACACTTATGGTGAGGGGGACCTCACTGTCTCTCAAGATAGCCTTTTCTATCTTTGTACAACTGGAAAGCTTCAGATCAATATAAGCACATGGTTATGACTCATTGGTCCTTTTCCATCTCTGGAGATGGTTGAGAATATAGAATAGTTCTAATCCCACTTTTAAATGATAAGCCTTGAAACACTTAAAGATCTTTGTGAGATTTAAGAAAGAAAAATTATTTCCCTTAGAAACAATGGCTAAAACATTCAAGTGGCTTGGCATAAATCTCTTCTTCAAATTAGTTCAACTCCATGTGAAAATAATGTGCTGTTTTGATGACATATATGGAAGAAGATTAAAACCTGGATAGATCTCTCATATTAAAGGTCCCAATTACAAATATGAAGTGCAAGTTCTAGGGTAATGAGGGGAGAGGGGAAGAGCACAGCCCCTGGAACCAGAAAGTGTGAGACAGCTCAGGGAAGAAGCATAGCAGAGTTTCTCTTGACCTGCCAGCCCTTTGTATCCTCTTTATGACTTTATGGGATCAGAGAGACTACCTTTCAAAAATGTCTTCTAGAATAAGTCAGCTTTGAGTTATCTCATATTCAATAACAAATCAAACAGAGGACTTTGAGGCAATTGTCTTTTTTTTTTTAAGAATTGATCCAATTCTATATTGTCCATTTGCTTCCCATTCAAATCCATTATAGATCTTTCTCTGTTCTGGTCTTTGGCTCAGCTAGCTGACTCCTGTGGTCAGAATGACCCAAACTCACTTGCCTGCTAGTTTCCAGTTGAGTTTGGTCAACAGAAGACAGTTGCAGAAGATAAGAGGGTGGGAGGAGAAGAGATTGGGTTATTTATTCTCCCTTCTCAGACAAAATGATTCTGGCAGCCACTATGATAGATCCTATAAGCCATTTCCTCCCCCATAGCTTTAGCTAGCTCCTGCAATGAGCAGCAATCAGACCTCCAGCAGACAGCATCCAGCAGACAACAGTTCTTCAGGCATACCTCTTATTCAGTCTCATAGCAGAATGCCTCAGAGAGACATTTCCGTTGAAAGGTTTTCCCCAGCACCTGATTTTCTGGCAAGTTCCAGCAAGTTCTGCCAGTGCAAAAGCAACTTCTTTACCATTCAGTGGTTCATGATTGTGTTGTTCAACAAATGCTGTCTCTTAGCATCTCCTCACCCAGAGTGGTGGTTCTTCCTTGTATGGTCTCTCTTAACTAGAGATAGTACTGATCATTATATCTGCCATTCATATATTTCTTCGAGTTCTGTTCTTACCAACCAATCCCTCACTCTAATTCCATGTTATAGTTAATAATACTTTAGATTAATAAATTTTGTCTGTTTAAATTACCCTATGATTTCACTCTTCTTACTGAAACCTGACTGATACAATAGGGAACGATTCTTGGTAAGGTTTCTCGTACTTACATAGTAGTTGCATTCCTAAGAAATTCAGAAATTATATAACGCTGCAAAATATAAGCTTTTTGTGTATATGTGAAAGGGAGTTAGGGTACAAACTCAGAAAATTGCAAAGTTTTTTTTACCTGTGTGCAAGCAGGTCACTTATATCTATACATATTGCCTACAACATTGTCATATGGGGTCACCGTGCCCGGCAGAGCTATGTCAGTGGTGCTGCCAAAAATCCCACAATCCACAATCTACACAACTATATGTGGCAGCCCTATACTATAGGTATACCCATTCAGATATTTGAAAGTTGCACAAGATGTAGGACAATTCTTTACTGTGTAGGACCATCCCACCTATTGCAGTATACCCAACATCTCCGATCTTTATCCATTCTATAACAGTACCACATCCGAATCATTCCAACAACTGAAAATATCCCACATATTTACAAACCACTCTTTTGGGAACAACAACCCACTTGTGCCTCATTTCTCTGAGCTCCCCTTTTAAGGGCTCATTCTTGCTCCAGTCACACCAATATTCTTGATAGTCCATGTTCCCTCCATCCTCAAGAGCCTTTGCAACTAATTTCTCTGTATGGAATGCTCTAGGCTCGATATCTCCAAAATATTGAGCTCACTTCCACTCCCTTCAGACTCCAACCCAAATGTCACCAGAGTCCTTCTCTGGGCCACCCTATCTAAGATAGAAATACTGCACCCACCCCAGCACTCCTCTTCACTCATATTTTGCTTTATTTTTCTTAACGTTATGACCACTGTCAATAGCACTGTACACTTTACTGAGTTACATATTTTCTATGTTCTTAAGCAACTTGAGACCAAGGACTTACGCAACTTGAGACCAGGGACTAGACCTGTTGTGTTCACTGCTGTATCCTTGGCACCAAGAACAGTGCCTTACTTGTACTAGGCATTCAGTGATTATTTGTGCAATGGATAGTCTATGCTAACAACTTCACTCATAGTAACACATGCTTAGTAACTCTTCTTTTCCTGTTCCTCCAAGTCAATGAATTCAATCACTTTACTTCCCTTATCCTCCTCCCCACCCCAAAATTGAATTGCACTGCCCCAAAGTAGAATGGATCACAGTGTCAGCTAGCCCTATGTTAGAATATTAGAGCACATCAATGTTTCTTGTATGAGGGGATAAATGCAGAACAGCTTTCAGATGAGATGTGTGATTTCCCTAAGTTTATTTAATGTAAGTATGCCTTCCATATAGGTTTGGAAGGCAAAGATAAAAGAGTAGAAACTTGACCTGGCCTGATACAAATCAGTTAGAATACATTATCATGTTTAATCATAATACATTATCACATTTAATCATATAACTATCTTGAAAAAATAGAGCAAACTAAAGCTATTTCACCTAGGAGAAAACTAAGGTCCAGTGATACTAAGTTTATGTTGGAGTGGAATTCAAAACCATGTTTTTCGGACTCCAAGATGTGTGGTTGTTTTACCACATCACTGAAAGGAGACAATGAACTATGCTGAGCACAAGTGAAATTTCCTCACAATTCGAGTGCCATTTTAAGGGTAACTCCTTCTAGAGAAATATCCTGATTCATTTCCAAGAGTATTTATTCCATACTTATTTATGAGTAATATCTAGAAACACTTTAAAAATAAAGTCACCTCTCCTTCATCTTTAGGTGAATTATGCAAAATTTTGGCTTGCCCATGGCAAACTTTTGTTTAGAGTCAGTTTATTAACCAAGTGCACCAACTCTGCTTAATAAATTGCTTTGTTGATATTATTGACAGTTTGTATTCTGCCTGCTTAATTACTGTGTTCTAAAATAATCAATCTTTCTCATCTTAGCATGGCCAAGGCAAATTATGAGATGAATAGATGCTTCTGTGCTCCTCCCATCCTTTCCTTGTTAGAATCTGACTAGAAAACAGAGAAACAAAAAGAAGATAGACTAGAAGGAGAATTGCTTACTTCACAGAAGGTTGGACCTCTGCAGGTCAATAACCAGATTACAAGCAGGCCAGTATCCATCCCAGTAACCAGTGTTCAGCTGGCTCTGAATCAGTGGTCTTAACCTTAGAAGTCAAAGAGATGTTAATCACTTCTGTGGGCACAGTATTGAGTGTTCTCTACATTATTAGTTAATCCTTACAATATGAAGATTTACTGTTAGCTCCAATTTACATGAGATGTTGAAAAACTTGACTAAACTTAAATATAAAGGAGCTAGAATCTTACCCAGGTCCATCTGATTCCAGGGCCTGTGCCCTTGACTACTGCACTATGGTGCAGGACAGGAATGTTCCATGTCAGAGAGGGCTGGAGCATCTCAATTCCCAGTGCTAGTCTGTGGAAGCAGAAACTTTGATAGACAGAAGAGGACATGATCCATACCCCTGGCCAAGAGCAAGACGCAACCAAGTGGGCCCAGGCTCTAGTTAAGTGTACCAGGGCTCAGGGCAGTTTCCAAATTCCAGCCAGGAGCTAGAATGCCAGAGCAAGAAAGAAGACTGAGGTCAAGACTCTCAAGTAAATGAGCACAACAGGAGTAAAGAAATACTTGTCAGGTATATGAGTGCCTGGGGTCATCCCAGGCACACCAGGCCGCTGGTGACATATATAATCTGTGATTTCACAGATCACTGTGTCGCAGTTCAGGCAAGGCACTGCACACAGCATCTCAAAATCTCCTAGATAGTGGTAAATAAAGGAAACTAAATGCAAATGAAATATTGCAGAAGACCTTATAATCCAACAAAAATTATCAAGACTCTTACACATACACAGCATTATCTGCTTCACTTATTCTGCTAATATTTCTTGAGAACAGACTATGTACCAGTTTTTTGAGTTTAGACATTTGAGATCCTATCCAAATTTGAATAGTCTAAATATATATTTTGTTTATCTCTCCAGATTTGCACTTATTTTTAACCACCTTGTTCCTGACTTATGTTTCCTGGAATTTGACTGTAGTAGACATTTTCCAGGTAGAGGAAAGGAAGGGAATTCCAGGCCAGGAAGTAAGTGACATGAACAGACAACCTGAAATGTGAAAGATCTCTGTCTGCTTTGGGGAAGGGTAAAGAGTACACATGGGTGAAATGTAATGTCAGGGACATGGTAAGTGTGGATGACAGAGTCACCATCTTTATTTTACTCAGGTCTCAGAGGGAGATGATATAGAAGTAGTTGGAGGCAGGTACAGCTTTCATGTGGCACATCCTATCACACTCCTCCCACCTGGTTGCTTTAGCTTTAGTCCATCTCATTTTCAGGAGGAATGTGCTTTGAAATCCAATCATTTCAATTTAGGATCTGTTCCAAGGAAGGTTTGATTTCTTGGAGGAAAACCTGGATGGGTTCCCAGCCTCTCCTCAGCCCAGCCTTCATTCACAGTGTGATTTCCTCATTCTCTTTGATGTCAATTTTCAGAACATCATTGGGTGTATCCCATATTCAAACATAAGTTCAATAAACTCCAAAACCAAACTCATATGTTCTCACAATATTCCTCTTTTAGATCGGCCATGTCTTGATCGGATTCACTCCCCAGATTTGAGAGTCCTCTCTTTCTGGCCATCAGAACAGCCACAGGAAATCAATTACTGGCCCTAAACAACAGTGCTCCCATAAAGGGGCATGTAGAGGCTGAAATCCAGCACCAGTTCTGCTCTTGAGGTTGTGGAACTGACAGGCAGCAATGTCCAGCCCCAAAATAAAGCATATGGCTCTTTCCATACCAAGAAACTATTTAGGCTATCAGAAGCCATGTGGCCCAACAGGAAAACATAGGCCTATATGACATGGTCCTATTTTGGCTGAAAAGAATAATGACAAAAAAGAATAAATTTGTCCAGAAGAAAAGGAGTTGAACTCTAGGACAAAAACAAAATGTGACTTTATATAAAATAATACAATGTGTGGGATGCCTGGTGGCTCAGTCAGTTAAGCATCTAATTCTCTCTTTTTTGGCTTAAGACTTCATTTATCTATTTAGAGAGAGAGCATGAGTGTGCAAGCAAGGGGAGGGACAGAGAGGGAGAATTTCAAGCAGACATGGTGAGTGTAGAACCTGAGGCAGGGCTAGCATCTGACTCTTGATTTCAGTTCAGGACATGATCTCAGCATTGTGAGATGGAGCCCTGCATCAGGGCACACACTGGGTGTGGAACCCGCTTAGGATTCTTTACCTCCCTCTCCCTCTATCCTTCCCCTCCTCCCTCTCTAAAATAACAATAATAATAATAATAATATTTCAATGCATGCAAATAAGTGCTTGTCATACAGTAAGCAGAACAATAATGGCTACTTGTTACTCTTACCAGTAATAATAATAATAATAATGCTGTTGTTGTTATTATTTTCAGGATATTGAGAGTATTTGTATAATTGACTTAAAAAGAGTTACAAATGAATCCACAGCTAATATGCTATCATTTCAGTGTAAACTGAATGTAGCAATTCCGATCTATAAAAGAAGACTTAAACTCAGTTATGATTTTTTTTTAAAGGCGATGCAAATATGGCAGTGTTTTAACTATTGACAGAACTGGGTGGGAAGGTACTCCAGGGTTTTATTATTCTTGTTTATTTTCATGCTTAAAATATTTCCTAATTTTATATAATATGCAAACACTTCAATCTCCCCAAATGGAAAATGTAGCCTTGCTACTGGGAGTGGAGGCAAGGAATCTCTGACACTAAGACACTAAGTGGCTGAGATCCGGTCCCCTTACTTCCTCTGTGACCTTGAGCTGGTCATTTCACCTCAAGCATTTTCTCACCTATAAAATATGAGAATCAGACTAGATGATTGAGGTTCTTCACTCTCAAATTTTACAACCACGTCTACCCTTTGGCAGCTAAAAAAGATGGGGCTAATTTTAATGCATATTTGTCCCCATATCTTGCTTATAACTGATTGCAAATGCCTAGAAGCTAAAATAAAGGGTCAGAAAAGTGCCATCTGTTTCTATTACCAATTACTTTATGAAGCTGCCTCAAGTTTAAAAAGAATTTAGCGAAAAACAGAAGTTGGCAGGAAGTGTGCTGTAAACAATATCACCCCCACACATTTATTGAATAATTCATAACCAGTATGTGGTAGAAGCATAATTTTTAAATGACATCTTCCCCAAATACCTGAGTTTTATGACATCAGTAGCAAATGATTTAGTTGGCATTATTTTGAAAATCACAGTATTAGGACGCCTGGGTGGCTCAGTTGGTTAAGCGGCTGCCTTCGGCTCAGGTCATGATCCCAGCATCCTGGGATCGAGTCCCACATCGGGCTCCTTGCTTTGCAGGGAGCCTGCTTCTCCCTCTGCCTGCCACTCTGTCTGCCTGTGCTTGTGCTCTTTCTCCCTCTCTCTGACAAATAAATAAATAAATAAAACCTTTAAAAAAAAGAAAATCACAGTGTTTAAAGACTAACATCTCAATTTTAAATTTATTTTATTCTTATCAATTTCCTTTGAATCAATTTTGCTGTATTATATTGGAATGAAATATTTGCCACAGTTGACTCTCCCCCCTTATTTATTTTCACTATCCTTTTTTTATATTCTTTATCCATTTTTTCCCATTGATTTTCCTCACCAATGAAACCCTTCACTTTTATTCAAACTGCATAAAATAATCTTGCAATTTGATGTTAATATGAGACTATTCTATGTAATTATCAAAAGAGAAATATTACTTCCATGATTTTCAATCTGATACAATGAAAAGTATATTTGTTCCATTTTATTTTACTCACCTGGTCAGTACTAGCTCCACCACTTAAGATCTGGGTGATATTGGTCATTACTCAATCTCTCTACACTTTGGCCTCCTTATCAGTACAGTATAGCAACAGAGCAAGAGTTCTGAAAATGAGAGATAAAAATAAAATCACTACAATACAGTAAGTCCTCAGTACTTATTAATCATTACTACTGTTGCTATACTGTCGCCTGTGTTGGTTTATTGAAGACTGTTGACCTGCTTTGGATTTGCCACATATCCCCAGGGTAGGGCTGTCACAATAGAGACAGTCTGGCTGAGGGGAAAAGACAGGTGGCAGGTTCTGGAGAAAACTGCCTGACCTCAAACCCAACTCTGCCACTTATGGGTGGGGAAGTTTTCAATCTTTTATAGAACGTCTCAAAGCCTCAGCATTCGGGGCTTCAAAAGAAAGCTAGTAATTGTACCTAACTTACTGGGTTTAGTACAGAAAATTTCTATCGTGCCAACCACTTAGTAAGTGCTTAATAAATAGTAGCTATGAACACTTAAAATTTATTCTTCTTTGCTATAAAAGCAACACAAATTTATTCTAAAACTCAAAAGAAGAGCTTTTTTAACAGAATAATACAAAAGGTTCAGTTTGTTTTACACAAAACGACTGTGTTTCCCAGTTTGCACAATCCCAGGCAAGTAGTCTACACTGCAGAGTTAGCCAAAATCCTATGTAGCTTTCTCTTAGCACCTAGTGTGTTCCCAACAAACTATCTAAATATTCCTTTCTCATTCTGAAATGATTATCTTTTAGGAGAAAACCTCCACCATCTCCACAAAATCTGAACTTCCTTTCTCTTTGTCCCAACTAAAAAAAGCAAAAATGCATGTAGACTCAAATGCAAAACTGTTGATGCATTTTATTCTTTGGTCTGTGTTTGTAGCCCTGATTCTAGATACATCCACAGACTTTCTAACATCTGGTGGGAAACCTTTCCAATAATCTAGGTCTTTGGCATCACGTTGACAAAATTGGATGACTGATTGTTCCTGCCATTTTTTTTAATCCAGATGTTTGGATTTCCTGAAGACCTGGCCCAAGTGTTGGTTTGTTCTTGGAAACAGACTATAGTGTGAGCATCTTGAAATGCAGAGCTTTATTTGATAAACCTACTCAGCAAAGTGCCCTATATACTTAATCTCATAGATGCTACTTGATTTGTTAGTCAACCAAACTGTTCACTGAAAAGTCATTGAAAGGATTCTAAAGATCAGGAAGTTTATTAGCAACAGGGTACAAAAATGAAAAAACAATCATTAAATGGCACTTGTGCATTTTAGGTACAAACTGCAGACTTCCATAGATTCACTTCATGGCCTGAAAAAGACATAGTTAAATTTATGTTATGGCTGAATTGTGTTCCCAATGCCCTGCTGGTAGTCCAAATAAATTTACCCAATAGCAAAAGTTATAAAGGATGGTAAAGCTCCAAGGCCAGTCCACAAAAATCTACTTAACTGGCAACAAAGCTGCATGTTATTAACCAATTCCCAGAGCTCTGCCTTGAATCTCCTTGGTCCTGCTGTCCCGGGACTTTCAGAGACTTAGCATCCTGACCACTAAACTGCTCTAAGCTGAGACCTTCCCAAACTATAACCCCTGATCTCAGCAACTTCAGACCCTGAAGGGCCGACCAGCTGTGGAGAACAGGGCCTCAGGGAGGCTCTGTTGCTAAGCAGCTTCCACCTCAGGAAAGCAAGATTTAAAACATGTGGACACACCAGTAATATTTACTGCCTTAATTTTTCCCTCCAGTTTATACTTCTCAGAATCTAATTTTATAACACCCGGTATTTCCCAGTTTTAATGTCTTTCTAGTCTTACTTTTTTCTTCTTAGTCTTTTAGTGGTCAATATTTTAAAGACCAACCTGAGGAATTTTAATTTCCAATGATAAACCCGCAGTGGTCCATAAATTTGGTTCCTCCTTCCCTAACACCAACAAATTGAGTCCTGGAATTACCAGTAAATGACCAAAAATATGAAAAATGTTAGTGATTCAACATGAGTTAAAAGAAAAATTAAGGAAAACTCACATATATTGAATATCACGTTATCTTGAAAATGTATGCATTGCATATCTTTATTCATTGTTTTCTAGTTCATCCTCAACTCAGGCACATATTCCCAGAGCCTTCCCTTATCCCACCTCCATCACCAGGCTAATTATGTGTCTCCTCTGTTTCTATACTTTCGTATGCCTCTCCATATAATTGCCTTTACCACATTGCATTCAAAATGTCTATATATAGACCTGTCTTTTCAATTAGACTGCAACCTTCTTGAAGGCAAGAATTTTGACTTATCTGTCCTTTTATCCCCAGCACTTAACACCTGTTTATAGAAGATGCTCAAAAAACTTTTATGAATAAATTAGCCTCTAGGAGGCAACAAACATTTGCTACATGCTCTATAAATAACATAATCTATAATATCTTAAAATTATAAGTATTATATTCAATTATAGCAAAAACCTTATGAAATAGGTATGACTATTGCCAGCTTAATGGAGCCATAGTCAAACAATCAGATAGAGTCAGAACTGGAACTGAAAGCCAGGGGAAATGATCTCCAAAGCCCAGTGTCTATCACTGTTTCCCATCACTTGTGTGAGCTACTGGCACTACAGAATGATGCATTATTCACTTTTTTTCCCAAAGTAAGCCCACCTAATTATTCTCTTCCATTAATAGGTAACCAAGAATTAGTAAGGTTCACTTGTAATTATCTTGTCTTAGACATTACACTTAAAAGTGTAGTCAAGTGCACACTTTTCTATTAATGTCCAAGTGACAGGATTCACCATGTACCATCAATAGAACAGCTGAGAGATAACACCATCAGAAATCTCATGGGGCCCTTGACTATGAGCTGTGTAAGCCATACATGAAAAAACCCTGCCTTCTTTGTTGCTTATAAAATCTGGGTTTTATCACCTGTTAAAAGGATTTGGAGATAATGTGAAGATCCTTCTGGCCCTTGTGGGCACCATCATCATGAATTCATAGAAGAAATAGAGTCTGCATACACATTTGGAAAATACCACTGGCTTGTATTCTCTGTGGTCTTACATTTTCCAGTCACGGATTCCAGGATCAGAGA
The DNA here is from genome assembly GCA_003697995.1 of Taxidea taxus jeffersonii. NCBI lineage: Eukaryota > Metazoa > Chordata > Mammalia > Carnivora > Mustelidae > Taxidea > Taxidea taxus. Next base: position 1,355 of record RCUC01051513.1, on the reverse strand, counting down.
AGAAGTCTGGAATCATTAATAACAACAGCTGAAAAAGAGCTGAAAAGCAAAGCTCACTCATTTCCAAATGGCAACAAAATGATGAGGAGACCAAGTTTCAGGACCCCAGTGCCCTGTTCCAGAGAGTGACAAGATTAAGAAAGATAAGACATTGCTGCCAAGGAAAGGAATCATCGCAGAGAACTTGGAAGGTGGTGACTCTAAGACATATGGTCAGAGCATGAATTTCCAGTCAATCCTTTAGTCCAGATGCAAGATGAGGCCTGCCCTTGGGGGACCATTTTGAAGGCTCTAGATTAGCATAGGAGTTTGAGACATCTGGAAAAAGTAGGGCAAAAACAAAGGCTGTTTCTTGGCAAAAAGAAAACCCAGCATGATATGGGCTAGGGAAGGAAGCATTATTCAGTATATTTGGATCATGGGATCATCGTAAGAAGGAACTCATCCATGTCTACCAATTTTAATCCCTTTGAATTTTTGCCTCCAGCACTCTTTATGAAATATCATGGCCCATTTTGAGATACATATGGAGGAAATCCATGTTCCCAAGTGATCTAGGAATCTCATCCAAATAGAGATCCCCACCCTCCTTCTCAGGTAACTCAAACTCCTGTGACAACTTCTCTGCTGGTGTATGTCCAGAGTCAACTCTCAATCAAGGGAGCTGTTTCTGTCTAGTTCCCCTGCCTACTGTAAGCCTAAAACCTCGCACCACCAAAGGAACTGGAAATTGGACTCCTCATATAGACAATAGTCCTTTATTTAAACTCTGATTCTTTAGTGAAGAGGAAAATCTTTCCATTAGTCCAATAGTAAGGTTGCCTCTCTCTCCCTCCTTCCCTCCATCTCTCCCTGTTATTATTTTTTCTAAGTAATATTTTATAAATGACAACAAGTTGCAAAAGACTGTGCTTAGTATTACCATATATAGTGGAAGATAGTGAATTGCCAATAATACAGCATAACTGATTTCAGAAAAACATACAACAAAATTTTCATGCCATCATTAAGGGTAAGATGGTAAAAGAGAAAACAAATGATAATACATTAAAACCACAGGGTTTTCGACCTTGAAAAATACAGTGGTTTGCAAATCCATGATTAGAATAACAATGACCTACAAAGAAACATGAGAACAGCAAGAAACAAAAATATGACTAATTATATGTGCTATCTGTGTGTGGCTGTTATGTGTATGTGAACTGGACCCTCTGGGGTGCAGACAGAGGTCAAATTAGGAGCAGGGAAAGCTTTGGTCAGGATAAGGCTGTGAGAGATGAAAGGAGGAGGAGGTAGGATGGGACAGGTGGGCAAAGCTCAGATCACCATGTGGATTTGACCAAGTCTCATACAAA
>RCUC01051469.1:0-11741 GCA_003697995.1 Taxidea taxus jeffersonii | reverse complement strand
ATGAACATTTTCTCAATAACCAAGTAAGGCTTCTACTTTGAAGAAAATGACCGTGTTTGTTGCTCATGACAAAATCTGTGCTTTCACACAAAAGAAAGAATTTGGGGGGAATTTGTATTTACTGCTTCCCTGTAGTTATCTGGTGAGACTAGTGATGATAATGAATGTGATTTTTCAACTTTATAGTGAAATGTGTCGTCATTTGGCAGATCTGCAAATTTTCCAAATAACCAATTCATGATGTTGCATAATCAGGTTGATTTAAAATGTAAGATAGTGCATTGAATTTTAATGTAACAGTACAAAAAGTTCATTGCTTCAAATTCCATATTACAACTACCAAGAAACTACTAGTAATCAAGTTTTGATATATTATTAATAAAAAGAAGAAGAAGAGGTACAACACTTGGGAAAGATATAAAATAGTTCTGTCTTTTCCAACTGCATATCTTTAGGAGAACACATTTTTTTTCATGTGCCCAAATAGAATCTTGCAGTTGCTAGAAAACGAGTATGCCTCTGCATTCAATTAAGTCAGGAATTAGAGATTTGCAAATAGGTAAATCAGTGCCACTTTTTTTTCCCAGTAAGTTTTTTTTTTTTTTTTTAAACACAGTAATTTCTCATAAAAATGTTAATATGGAATGGGTTTGTTCTGGATAGTTAGTATTTTCCATTTTCTCTGTTAATTTCTATATGGAAACTCCAAATATACTACATACATTGAAAATAGGGCATTTAGAACAACAAAAGCTAACATTTGTTGAGCACATGTTGCCAGAGGGCAGGTGCTTAATATATATTATCCACACTACTCACCTCTTATTGTGCAAGTGTTGTTCCATTATACAGAGGAGGAAATGGAAATAAGAAATTAAATAGCTTGCAAAGTCATAGAGGTAGTAAAAGTGTTTTTACTTTCTCTGGTGGCTGTGTACTTTAAAAAAAAAAAAGTTGTGGTTTTCATAGCTAATGTCTTAAATATTTTTTTTTTCAGAGATTACTGTAATGACCTTAAAATATCAGATAACAACACTGAATTTCTTTTAAATTTCAATGAGTTTATTGATAGAAAAACTCCAAACAACCCATCCTGTAAGTATAGATCAATTTGTAGTAATTATTTGGTGTCACTATTACTGTATCCAGCTTGGTCAATTCTTGCTTCAGATGTGTGTGTTGGTATGCTGGCATCTTGATTTATGTTGTAAATTTTTAATGGTAAAATGTAACAATTTGGCTTTTTATATATAAAAGAATTTTTATTTCATTATGAAGGAAAATGACATTTTCAAAGCCAGGTGATATATGCCTACAAATGTTTAAATGTAAATAGGGTATCCTTATCTTGGCTCTTTTCAAATTTAAGGAACTTAATTTTGATGATAGATATATATATACACACACACACTCTGTAGCCTCTTCTCATTTATTTATTTTAAATTCAATTAGCCAACTTAAAGTACATCATTAGTTTCAGATATAGTATTCAATATTTTGAAGGCTTTTCATTGCATTGTTCTTGCTATATACAAGAAAACATACAACATGTTTTTATTGATTTATCTCTATCCTCCAATTTACACAAACGGTTTTAAGATGAAGAGAATAAAAACAAGGTATAAGTTAAAATATATCACTTAGTTTGTTTTCTGATCAATTTGCAGATGCTTCTATTTTATGAAGTTGGAACAAGTTGGAGTATATAGGAATTTTAATAATTATTCTTTAACCAGTACGTTTGTCTTTCAGAGAAATTTACATCATTCATACTATAAAACTTAATAGAAATTAATGGATTCTTGGCTTTTAAGACATTTAAAAATCCTGTTTCCTTACTAAAAATATCCTATAAAAATACTACCAGGAAAAGATGCAGTGGAGATAGGTAAATGAGAGGAAAACTTAACTGCATGGCAAAAATTTCCTTAATAAATATAAGTTGGAAAAAAAAAAGTAATAGTAACTGATTTTATGTCCTTTCCTCCTCCTCCCTGCATCATCACTTGTTCTCCTCCTGTGCTTTTTTTTTTTTAAAGATTTTATGTGTTTATTTGAGAGAGAACATGAGCAGGGGGAAAGAGGCAGAAGTAAAGGCAGAAGCAGGCTCCTGGCTCATTCTTCAGATGGGGCTCCATTCCAGGACCCCGGAATCATGACCTGAAGCGAATTCAGATGCTTAACCTCCTGAGCCACCCAGGTGCCCCTGTGCTTTTCTTTTTTTAAATCATTTCCCTCAGGAAAAGTTAAAGAAAGCACATCCTCAGTTAAAAAGTGAACTGAAGCCATCTCTCAAATTTAAATTTATCTCATAAAAAGAAGGAAACTCCTAGCACTGCTCACATTAGCTACCGGAATTAGAATGAGCTACTCTGAAAACTAGTCATGGGTAGATCAAACCCCAGAGCCCCAAGTAGAGAGTAGTGGTGGGGTCCCTGCTCAGCGGGGATTTGGCTTCCCCTCTCCCTCTGCCCCTCCCCCCAGGTTGTGCATGCTCTAATAATAAAATCTTTAAAAATGTAGTTGTAAAATTTATATTTTCCTCTGATAGTGTTTTATATTATAGTTTACTCAATCATGCTTCAGCTCAAGTTATTAAAAAATGTATAAAACTAAAAGAACCAGTGATTGAAATCTAAATAGTTTCTCTTCTAGGGGTTCAGGCTATTTTAATTTTCCCTTCATTGAAGTACTTAATCCATCAGAAAAATTACAATTCTCACTGTTTATTAGGCTACCTAAATGTTTCTGCTGTAAAGCTGTTGTCTTCTTCATATCCCCCATTATTTTGGAATATAAAAAGGAGATTATATGTGTGTAAGACAGTAGAGCTCAATACTGATAATCTCTTGATGTATGCAGCAGACATATTTCAAGACACATTTTTAAATTACAGTGTAATTAAAATATGAGTGCAATTATGAAATAACTCGCAACACTGATTTAGATTATAAATTAGAATAATGGTCTTATTTCTTTGACCTAAAAGGATTTGCAGCAAGTAAATGCTATCTTTCACTTTTCAAGTGGACTGTTTTTCAAAGTGATTCATTTTTTTGCTATGATGAAAATAGTTCCTAAAATGAGGTCTAAAATATGGATTAAGCTGATCCTTTAAAATTGGGTGAAAGATACAGTACATTAAAAAGTATCAACTAAAATGTCTTCCAGTCTACTCCCCACCTCTTGTAGTAATAAGATCTTAAGACCCCCTATTCATTACCTGAATAAAATGAAATTTTATCCAAAAAATGGGAAGTTTCAGAGGATACTTGGAGGTATTCACAGTTTTGTGAGCTTAAAACAGAGAATCCAAGAGAAATGAAAAGGTGAAGTTTTTCTTCAAGAATGTTTGTTAATTGACCCTTGGTCATGGCCATCTGTCCCTCCATTAACTATGAACTGGGGCTAAGATGTCCTTTTGTTATTCCAGAAATGACAACCTGAAGCCTGTGGTCTTTGACCATTACCTGCAGATTCCAAAAGCTGGTCTTGGAATAGTACTGGTCTGTGTTATGTTATTCGGTTCCTTGGCCAAAACATACAAACAGAAAACTTACGGATATTATGTAGTTTTATATTTATATATAAAATTGTCCATTAAATTGCGATTGTTTGGAATCCCCATACTAACTTACTTGAAAAAACGGGGAGAGGGGGAGGCTATTTCCTCAATGTTTCTTAAAGTTTACTAAGTAATTTTCATTTAGAATTGGCTCTATTAATCCTGGCCATAGCCTGAAAAATAGGAGGTAAGATGAACAATATTAAAGACAAAATGCAGAAAATTAGTATTGGGTATATTTTGTAATTCACGGAAATATTATCCACTCTTCAGTTGTTTTTACAAATAGAGAATGTATTTGTTTCATTAGTATCCTAATGAAGAAACTATGTGGGTGTAATTGAGGCTATCCTTTTTGTGTGTTAGGTAACACAGATTTGATTAATAGAGTCTTGCTGGATGCAGGCTTTACAAATGAACTTGTCCAGAATTATTGGAGTAAGCAGAAAAACATGTGAGTATTTGTTCTTATTAAGTGTGTGTGTGTGTGTGTGTGTGTGTGTGTGTATTGCATCTCAGTTCAACTTTTCCCCAAGCAATTTTTGGAAAATAGGTCTCATAAATGTAGACTTTATCATCTATCGTTAATAACAATTTCCTGAGAAAAACATCTCCCAGTTGTTGACAACTAACATTTGCAGTTGTGGGTGTGTGTCAGGACAAACACATGCCCTTACTTAGCTTTCTCTGCTTATGTGCTACAGTGTGACAAACCAAATTAAATAGGCGTGTTAGTGTTTCTGTGTTTGTGATAGAACAGGGCCCCCAGTGAATGCTCCACAGACCTTTTAATAACACTACCATATACCCAGTCAATGAATTAAGAAATCCGATTAAGGTTCTCATTTACGGTCCCTACTCCATTTCCAGTCAGTCACCAAATGCTAAATATTCCTAACAACGTTGCCCTGTCTTCTTCACACCCAAGTTCCTAATTTCCCATTTCTAAGAAATGATAGCAACTGCCCTTTCTGTCTTTAGGGCTTCCAACTCCACTCCCCACAGAACTCACCCCTGCCTGTCCTGCTCTTAAAATGCAGTTCCGGTTGCAGGATAAAGTTGAAGCTTTCCTGCATGGTTGTCAAGATCATTGATGAGCTGACCAGTATCAAGAAGCTAGTCCTTGAGACTTTACTTCCTATTGCTTCTTACCTTGTGCCTTATGTTTTCATGACACCAAATATCATCACATTCTTCATAGGCTTTCCCTTAACATTTACTCTTGGCTCTACATGTAAGAGCTTCCTGCTCCTGCTGTCACCTCTGCTAATTCAAAATGCAGCTGTATTCTTCCTTACTATGTGGTGTGTTCCTTGAGAATCCTCCATTTCCCAGATAGTTTCACTATGAAAACATAGTTTACATATGTTGATATATTTACTTTGCCTTCCTTTATTTTAGGAACTCATTTTATTTCATTTATTAGTTATTATTACTCATTTATTATTATATCAACACCTAAATTATTATCTTATGGAGAATAAGTGGAATAAAAAATTTCCTTCTTCTGTCTTCTGTTTTAGCAAGGGAGTGAAAGCACGGTTTGTTGTGACTGATGGCGGGATTACCAGAGTTTATCCCAAAGAGTAAGTTCAAATAACGTCTGTAGAAATCAGTGTATTACAAAAGACTACTCTAGGCTATGTACATTGCTGTGTAAGGAAGCCATTGTGTAGAGAAACTGATTCTTAGATTAAAATGGAGTCACTTAACCTGTGAACAATATTTTAAAATGCCCTATTTCTTTTAAAATGCTATATGATTATTCAGTGATAATTTGGATATTTTGGGTATTTATCCCAAAATTTAAAAGAGATTTTTTTTTTTTTTGTCTCTGTAGACACAAGCTAACCTAAATGCACTTAATGGTCATCGTCTATTGGCAAAGCTTCCATAGCACCTCCTTGTTTTCACTGTTCTTCTATGGATCTTATCTCTTATCTCCAGAACAGTCTGTAAAGTGAGCTGGGGAGGCTTATTACTGTTAATTGACCTATTAGCTGACTTGTACATAATTACCTACAGAGCAAAACTAAGAGCTTTTTCTGACTCTCAGTATCATTCTCCGGTGATGTTCTGTTTATTAACGAATATCATTTATACCATCAATTACCACTGACTTTCTCAGACATACCTGAGATATAGGCATATCTGTAAAATTTCATGATGTTCGTGGCAAAGTAGGTTATCAGGCAGATTAAAGAATAAAAATGATGAGCCATTTCCTCCTTAGGGCTGGAGAAAACTGGCAAGAAAACCCAGAAACATATGAGGACAGCTTTTATAAAAGGAGTCTCGATAATGATAACTATGTTTTCACTGCTCCCTATTTTAACAGTAAGTACTACTTGGAATTTAGCATTCTGTTTCCTTTCTTATTAAAACAAATTATTGTTCCCACCTGCCTCCCCCCACCCTGCCGCCATATATTTTAAGTTAATTGCTCAGAACAGTCCTTGTTCAGTATAAACTCTGCATGACATTGGAAGGACAAAAGCATCCACTTAGTTGAGGAGGTAAAATGCCTACACAGGAAATGGCCAGTAATGAAGAGATGGCATGTCTCCAGGCGTGCATAGTACATACCAATACACGTAGATAATCCTTTGGTTCATAAACTACAAATAGATGATGAGTGTTTAATGACTTTCAAAAATATAATGAATCAGTCAGTCAGTTTTAGTTCAATATATTATTTATGAAACTTATCAGTAGCCCACATTTTAAAATATTTTCCTGGGTTCTGCCCCAAAATCTTCCTAATTTAATCCCCGAGCCTCTCTGAGGGGAGGTGTTATTCATCCTCATGTTCACAAATGGGGAAACTGAAGTTCAGAGGTTTTGGAATTTTTGGCGAGGAACTTTGGTCTTCTAAAATGCAAAGGCCATTTTGGGTTCTAAGAACAATCTTTCCACTACACTACAGTGGCCTCCCCAAGATTTTGGCAAATGTCATGAAGCAGAGATTTGGCAAGCACCCATTACGTTGTGGAAGTATAATTCCCATCCCCAAGTCAGTGCATTCAAAATAACTCACGGACACTCCAGTGAGGGAGTGGTACGAAGAGAAAAAAGAGGGAAGAGAGAACTGACTACGCACCTCCTTGTTAACTCTCTATTCTAGAATACTTAAGCAAAACACTATTCACCTATTAAGAGAAATTCACTATTTGATGTATCTCGACAGGACTGTTTTCCTTTTTTAGTGTTGTTTTTCTTTTTTAGAAAGCGGACCTGGTGCTTATGAATCAGGCATTATGGTAAGCAAAGCTGTCGAAATATATATCCAAGGAAAGCTTCTCAAACCTGCAGGTAAGCGTGTGTAGTGTATACAGACACATGACCAAAATGAAATGTGACCTAGTATTTGTATTAAAATTTCGCAGTAGGGGTGCCTGCGTGACTCAGTGGGTTAAAGCCTCTGCCTTCAGCCCAGGTCATGATCCCAGGGTCCTGGGATCAAGCCCCGTATCAGGCTCTCTGCTCATCGGGAGCCTGCTTCCCTTCCTCTCTCTCTCTCTGCCTACTTGTGCTCTCTCTGTCAAATAAATAAATAAAATCTTAAAAAAAAAAAAATTCACAGTACTTACCAGGAAGGTCATCAGAAAGCCTAAAGCAACATAAAGACAAAGACAGACATGCAAATTTGTAAAAACATAAAATACAATTAGTTACCTCTGAGACTGGGGAAGAGCAAAGTTGATACCGTACAGAGGGGAGGGATTTTCGGTGTATGTGTTTATACAATACTGACACAAACTCATGGAGTCAAATCAGAGTTCTAAATGCCAGACTGATCCAGCACCTCCACTCCATAAGTCTGTCCTACAAGGTACTTTCAAAGGCACAAAAGGGTATTCAGCCAAGGATGTGAGTGTCTGTAATAAGTTAAACAGGAAGAGTGAGTTTTCATCCTTGGGGGAAAAGATGAATAAGTTCTGGCATATCTATACTATGTACCTGATAAAATGAATTAGGTAAGAATCTTTTTTTTTTTTAAATAAAATTACAGTAAAATAGAAGAATGACTTTTCTAATCAAGAAAACAGAAACCTCATAAAACTGAGCATCAGTGGGAACTGGAAGTAGACTGGAATAGCGGATGCAATAAAGTAGAAAATTCTCTTTTCATCGTATGATTCAGTATCTGAATGTTTAAGAAAGCATAACTTAGGCCAGATTGGGATGGTCGATTGCCTTCCTGCTCCTGAGGGCAGTTTTACCCCTCAGTGGTTCAGCCACCAACTCCATCAATAACTGATTCCTTTGGGGGCTCATTTACTCACTCATTCTCCCAGTCACTCGTCCCCTCACCCTCCCACTTATTATCTCTCCTGGACATACATATCTTCAGCACCTGGTGCATGCGTTGGCAGGGCTAGGGAAGCCTCTTAGCACAATCTTCTTGAATGATCTCCTATGATAAGGCTATTCCTGACACTACCCACTTTTTTTTTTTTTTTTTTTTTAGCTTACTCTGTATATTAGTTAATTGGCCAGGTAGTAGCCAATGAATAAGCTATGTTGTATATATACATAACATTACTTAATAGTTTAAGAGCTATTAACATTACTTCTTGATGAAGATCCCAAGAAATAGATCTTTGTAATAAACACTAGATTCAACCCAAATTTAATGCTAAATTATCATACAGCAAATATTATATGGCTCCTAAAATTGCAACTTTTTAAGGTAAATCAACTTTTCAGTGTACAGATGCAATTTAATGTCAAGAAACTTAAAGTTGCCTGCTCAGGAATATTCAAATGTGAGAGGAAAAATAGATACTGAGAATCACAGCCATATTTTTTAAAATATATGTGTCAATTTTTTTTCACATCATTTTTCAGTTGTTGGAATTAAAATTGATATAAATTCTTGGATAGAGAATTTCACCAAAACATCAATCAGGGATCCGGTAAGTTGTTTTGTTTTGTTTTTTTTCATATATTTTTCAAATATTTCAATGTTATAATTTGAAATACTTAATATCTATTTGATAGTTTTACCTCTATAAAATTACTTTTTTATGATGGGCTAGACTGTCATTTATTCTTACCCTTAGACTTGATAAATTACTCTAAGATTTTTAACCTGGTAATAGTATATCATTTAATCTTTTTTTAAGTAAAAACGTGTGGCAATAATTATATCTTTGTCTTTCAGTGTGCTGGTCCAGTTTGTGACTGCAAAAGGAACAGTGATGTAAGAAAACTCTTAAAATTTTTAATTGTAATTTTTTGTATTACCGTTGCTAGACTTTAATGCTTAAATTGCAGGACTTTCTAAATAAACATTAAAATATTATTTTATGGAATCTTAAACTAATCTCACATCCTTGTTACATGCTTGTTTGTTTTTTTTTAATTTTTATTGTGTTATGTTGGTCACCATAAAATACCTCTTAGTTTTTGATGCAGTGTTCCTAACCATATTTTTAAAAATATTCACGTGTTAAGGTTTTTTAAAAAGCCTGTTTCTGTATGGACTCTCTCCTCTACAATCTCAGTTGTGTTCAATCTCACACCCTGAGGTGAGGCTCTGAGCCAAAATCAGGAGTCAGATGCAAAACCAGCTGAGCCACCCAGGTACCCCTGAATGGGCAGTTTCTAACCCCAGTGTCCTTTACTGGTTATTAGGGCAATCTTCCCCTTTCTTTCATAATTTACCTGTATTTGGCTATACTATATTTATAGTGATGAGAAAACTTCAGGGAGCTAAATTTTGGAATTATGTTTTTTAAATCAAATTCTACTTACATGGATTGGATTTTACATTGTCTTCTGTTACTTCTATTTCTTTGTCAGCTTTCTTCAAATGTTAAACATTCTCTAAGAATGATATATTAATTCTAAGAATAAAAGGGATGAATTCCACCATTTTCTTCTAGTCTTCTTATATGTGTGTATATTTCCAGTGGGTTCATATGATCTTGTCATTTCTAGTCATGCAAAATTATCAACCAGTCCTTTTATTTTTATAGTTTCTCCATTTACATAGACTTTATAAATATAGACTATGAAGACTGTTTTCAGAGCCACGGTTTTTAGGAAGCTACTTCCACATTGGGAAAATGAAATGCATATGCCCTCGACTCTGAAAACAATGTTTTATAAAATAGAAGTTATTAAACTGATTCATGCATTTAAACATGATCTAAACTGGGTGGGAACTGATTTCTGTGATGAGCACTTTTTATTTTGCTTTCTGCTTTTAAATCTAAGTATCTTCATGCTGCCCTTTTTTTTTTTTTTTTTTACGTCTGAAGCATGGTGACTACAATGCATTTTTAAAGATATGTCTTTTCAAATTATTAAGTGTATGTTTATACATTCTTAAATATTTTGGTTTATCCAATTTCCTGGATCATTTAGATGACCAAATGACAACAAGAGTGCTATTTGGAATGGCTAAAGCTTATTTCTGATTTGTTTTTAGGATTTATTCATATTGAGTTGACAGTTTTAACTGGGTGGGTGGTGGGAATATGAAGCTCTGAGAGTTTGATACGGATCTGTGCAGGTCTTTATTTCATCAAAATATCTTGATTATATATGTTTAAGTTGAAGCTTTCTTCTATTTTTGTTCTTATAATCAATATCTACCTCCGATGGAGTAATGATATGTATTCTCAAAATGTGGGTTGTTGTTTTCTTTTAATTTCATTAGGTAATGGATTGTGTGATTCTAGACGATGGTGGATTTCTTTTGATGGCAAATCATGATGATTATACGAACCAGGTAGGTACCTGACTGGGACAAAGTGTATTTCCCTGATCAACATTACAAAAGTCCTTCAAACCATTACAGGAATTAATGAGTTGTTATAGTACTGTCATAAAATAAATTTTAAAATGCTAAATAAATATAAACCATTAATACATTCTAAATACAGTTTCCTAATATTAGTGGAATTTCCTTTCTAGTACTAACAGTTACCATTACAACATATAGTTGAGAATTTTAACATGATAGGAACTTTTTGTTCTTGTTCACATTAAATATTAATATCTAATTTAATATATGGCTGCTTTAAACTGATGAAGTTTCTGTTCCCAAATTTGCATGTTGGCAGCATATAAGCTAATTGGCTCCCACAGAATTTTAAGCAAATTAGAATTAGTTGCCAGCTTACTTCGTTTCTGAATCTACCTTTTCGGCTTCTCTTTAAAAAGAAAAGATCAACAACAAGCACTTTCTTATTTATTTTAAAGATTGTATTTACTTACTTGAGTGACACCATGATAGCACAAGGACGAGCAGGAGAAAGGGCAGAGAGGGAAGGAGAAGCGGGCTCTCTGCTGAGCAGGGAACCTGATCCCGGGCTTGATCTCAGGACCCTGAGATCACGACCTATTGTTAAGGAAGAAGCTTAACCAGCTGAGCCACGCAGGTGCCCCAACAATGAGCCTTTTCTTAACTGGCCATGTTTATGGGCTGGAGTTGATGAGTCTCGAGTTTGCCCCTTGAGGTTCCTCTACTGTTTCCAATCCCACCTTTTCTCTCAGTTATGCTACCTTCCTCTTCCCCACAAGGAATCCGATTGTGACCTTAATGCTTAGTCAACCGGGTCCATTCCTTCCACAAACGTCACACAGAGCCCACAGAGCGGTGAGAGCTCCTCCTCTTCACCTTTTCCAGAATGTCCCTTTCAGCTTCCCGGCTCTGGTTTGTCAGCCCCGGAGTAGTTTCGGTTCATGGTTTGTCTCACTGCTCTTTGTGGCAACAGCTGGGGTGTAAACATGTGGCGTCAATTTGAAAGTTTCTTATTTTCCCTTCTGTACTAGATTGGAAGATTTTTTGGGGAGATCGACCCAAGTTTGATGAGACACCTGGTTAATATATCGGTTTACGCTTTTAACAAGTCTTACGATTACCAGTCAGTGTGTGAACCCGGCGCTGCGCCCAAGCAAGGGGCAGGGCACCGCTCGGCATACGTGGTCAGTAACGTCCCCGCCCCGGTTCTTTCTTCTCCAGCAAACGCTCAGCGTCCATTCGTGTAACGGCTGTTTCATTCTATTTTCCAGCCGTCAATAGCAGACATACTACACATTGGCTGGTGGGCCACTGCTGCTGCCTGGTAAGTCACTGTTTTCACTGGTACTGAGAAAGCGGGTGTAAAATGGTAACAGATTTGATGACAATGCCCATTTTGTGACATGTGAGTCATTATTA
>RCUC01051461.1:0-14286 GCA_003697995.1 Taxidea taxus jeffersonii | reverse complement strand
TCTTTTCAAGGAATAGCTACCTAATAAATAGCTTTGGAAGATAGATTGATGTCTCCCTTCCAGGCAAAAGATGGATCTGTTTTCTGACCAAGATAATAAAAACAATGTCTCCCTCCAAGGCAAAATTTGACAGGTTTGCCAGCAGCCCCTTCTTAAGTTTGGAGTTTCCTGGGCAGTAGACATAGGCATCCATGCTGTCCCGGTTCCCCGCCTATGTACATGACCTCAAGCAGGTTCCCTTGTGTTGTTCCATCTTCACTCCAATTTCATCTTCTCAGTGAAGTCTTCTCTGAACACCCTATTCCCTACCACATCTAGCCCCTTCCCAGCACTCCTGCTCCCACATCTTCTGTAGCTCTCAGTCTACACATTTCTCCTCTTCTGACTTCCTATGTAATTTATTTATTTATAATGGTTATTTTCCACTCTCTATCTTTTCTGACAAGAAAGTCAGCTGCACAAAGACAGAGTTCCATTTTCCTCATTGTGTCCTCCATTCATAAGTCAGCGCTTGGTCCATAGGAGTCATCCTATAAATGCTTGTTGAAATGAAAAGGGTGTTTGGTGTTTCTTAACTTCATGGTTCATAAGCTGTGACACAAACTATTGTGTGCACAGAGTCTACCTAGGTCCTGTGCATCACTCTGTGGGCCTTGAGGGCACAAGAGAACTGATGGGAGTGTGGCAGTCATATCAATCACTGCGCTGTGAGTAATACCACAACTGAGACTCTGACTTAGAAGACTCGTGTCCTCTTCAAGCACCCATGGAACTGTGGCAGACCAACCAATTAGCTTTGGACTATGGTACAAATCAGACCTTCTACAGATCCTGACAATGGTGAAATAGAGGTGGGGAATACTAGCACCCCCTCCACTCCCTAGCAGGACTCTGCAGTTTTGACTTCTGGGTATAATCTACTGACAGACTTTTTGCAATTTGATGGGAACGTTGTTGTTATTGTTGTTTTGCTTTTCTCAATCTCTCACTTTCAGAAAGGGGGAAAATCTGGGGAAAAGTGACTTTGAGCCCATAGCAAGGAGTGTCTGTTTCATCTCCCAAGACAAACTTGGCAAAGCTGGAAAGCTCTTTGTGTTCCAGAAACTTCAAGCCAACTGTAAGAAGAAAAGGCAATGTTTATTGTCACTGGCATTGTGCCTCCCCAGAGAGGGTTGTGTTCTACTTCAAAGAAATAACCCTTCTATGGAGAGAAAAACATGAGATATACATTCATGTGTGTAATGAAGGGAAAGTGCTCAGAAATGTCCTTGAGGGGCATCTGGGTGGCTCAGTGGGTTAAGCCTCTGCCTTCAGCTCAGATCATGATCCCAGGGTCCTGGAATTGAGCCCCACATTGGGCTCTCTGTTCGGCAGGGAGCCTGCTTCCTCCTCTCTCTCTGTCTTCCTCTCTGCCTATTTGTGATCTCTATCTGTCAAATAAATAAATAAAATCTTTAGAAAAAAAAAGAAATGTCTTTGAGACAGTAGGGCCCAGGGCCAAACTACCACAGAGGGGTTATGGTGACCACCTGGATATTACAGTCGAGGGGCGGGCAACATTTCCAACAATGCTGTGCGTGGGCACAAAATTATGTTCTCAAAGAGTTAATTCAGCATTTGCCTTAATCTATCATTCTCTGAGGTTCCCCTAAGGGCTGAATGCCTCAGTAAAGAGAGGGGACCTCCTCTTGCCACTCTATGGAGAAATATTTGGCAATCTATTAAAAAGTTGCTTCCAGTTTCTAGGTCCAAATTTTTTATTTTTTGTAAATTTCTTTTCAGTATTCCAGAATTCATTGTTTATGTACCACATCCAGTGCTCCATGCATACATGCCCTCCATAATACCCACCATCAGGGAGGGGAGCTGGGAGTTTGGGTGAGCCTGGTGGTGGGTATTATGGAAGTCAGGTCTAAAATTTTAAATGCCTTACAAAAGTTCAAATTCTGAGATGGAGCAATAATGGTGCCAGCATGCTAGTCTAGCCCTCAGACTTAGGTATGTGGAACAAAAAGACCTTTGGCCTGAGCGAAAGAAGATCTTCCATGAAATCACTGTGCCCACACTCAGTAACACACAAATGAAACACGTCCCACCCACCACGTCAGCAACCCTCCAATATCTATGTTCCCATCAAGGTGGGAAGTTGCTCCATCATTGACCAGGAAGGTATCCTGATGACAGTCCAAAGAGATGTACTTTGCACCTGCAGAGCAAAGCACAAGCCTGGTGAAGTCATACTGTTAGCCCAACGCTACCTATTTTTCTGACTGCTTGGCCACATGACAAAAGAACATGCCTTTTCTGTTGAAACTTCCACTTATCTTCTTTCATGATCTTCAGCATAGTGAACCTTGGTGAAGACATTCAGCCCAATCATGTAGCAAGAGTTAACCTTCAACCATTGAAGAGATGATAATTTCATTAAGAGTAGTTAAGAGTCTTTTGTATCAAACCAAGCATAATGAAGATGCAACAAGGGTTATCATAGCAAGCAGCAAGGGAACATTCTAGTGGCTACAGAGCCAACTGGAAACCCTCCAGTTTCCATTCTTGTCAAAGACTGTTCTCAAGATGTCTTTGTCTGTTTGCCTCCCTATGTGCCCATTCTGCTGAACATGAAAAATGTTGTATGTTTAATGATGTTGGGCCATACATAGGAGGATTTGGGGCTGGCAAGGCACATGGTATAACAGCAAGAACACTGTGCAGAGAGGCTCAGCTCTAGCACCAACAAGCCCAGGAACTCACCATGATATCTCTTGCTTGGCCACCTGGTTTGAACATCTGCAAACAGACCTGATTGGATCTGCTCTCCAGGGCCCTTCCAGCTCAACAAGGGGATGATCTTTCTTGGGGTCAATCTCATTGGGCAAATATCTGAGTTCCTTGGAAGTGTGTGTGAGAGGTGAGGGCTGCAGTACATTATTTTTTTTTCTTTTTCTTTTTCTTTTTTTTAATTCTCTATCCAGCCCAGGCATCAGCCAAAACTGGTAAATGTTTTTAAATGATGGTTAGGAAGTGAATGTAGGTGTGCAGATGTTTTGCAGAATGCAAAAAGGATGCTCTAAATGTGCATAAGCACGGGGTATAAGAGAAATTTTAACCTTTTTAATAAACTCTTAAATTCAGCCAATTACTGTGTGTGTGCTCTTTACCCTGAGGGGAGGGGAGTGTAAGGAAACCTGATCCTGACTGCTTGGCCACGAGCCGAGAGAACATGCCAGTTTCACTGAAACTTTCACTTTTGAAGGTTTCAGGTAATAGAGACTTCACTGCATGTTGCATAAAATCTCACATACGGGTATTGAAGAGATTGACCTTCCCTCAGGCTCTTTGAAATAAAAACTTGTTTTTAGGTAGGCTCTATCCAAACATTACGTTCAGTAGATTTCTAAGTTTGTGCCGGTAACCCTTGTGAGAGTCACAGAAAATGTATTTTTGTTGTTGTTGCCACTGTTGGTAGCAAGGCTGGTGTCTGTCCTTGGTGGGTGTAGCTCACATGTGCCAGGAAGTCACACTTCCCACTCTTGGAAATGTAAACCAGTGTTCCGCAGCTG
The DNA here is from genome assembly GCA_003697995.1 of Taxidea taxus jeffersonii. Taxonomy (NCBI): domain Eukaryota; kingdom Metazoa; phylum Chordata; class Mammalia; order Carnivora; family Mustelidae; genus Taxidea; species Taxidea taxus. The sequence continues at coordinate 10,726 of RCUC01051461.1, read as the reverse complement.
AGGTTCCTAGGAGGCCAGCACTGCTGATGCTATCCCAGCTCCACCTGGGTCAGACTAAACTGTCAAGACTTTCTCCAAACCACCATCCCATCTCCTGCCCTCACTTTCAGCAGACAGCAACCAAGAAAACATCTCGCTTTCTCGGCATATACCCCCAAACTCTTCTGAGCCTACAACCTTTCTTATTCTTGCCTTCCCGGGGTAGTAGAAAAAGTGGCCCCTTCTTACCCACAGCTCATCTGTCCATCTGTAGTCTGGAACTCAACTCCTCCCACCTTTATAAGACCCACACTCCCCTGATCACTCCTATCTTCTCTCATATTCACATGCAAAGATATCCAACTCTTTCACATCAAGAAAAAAATAATCTCTCCTTCCACCCTCCACTCACTGTGGACACTGTCCTGTTCCCACTCTCCTTCACAATGAAGCATCTTGAAGAAGTGTACACTGTGGTCACATGCCCTCAACACCTTTCTCCCATCTACTCTTTCCCCTGAAGTTGACCTCCTAAAGGTCACAGAGAAATTCCGTGTGGTCTGATCCCATGATCCCCTCACTTTGCTCTTCTACTGCACTAGAGAAATAGTCTTCTTCCTGGTTTCTGGTTCTTCTGCTCTTTGGGATAATTCTTTTCAATTTCATTGATAAGGTTCTCATTCTCCAAAGCTCCTTTCAAATGTGTATTTTCCCAGATGTCCCCCTCACTCTTGTGCATTTATTTCTCACCCTGGACAATTTTAGTGTCCCAGCTGCAATCATAGCTTTAATTATCATCTGCATTCTGCTGATTTCTAATTTATATCTCCAACTTGAACCTCTTCCCTGAGCTATCAGTCCACATCCAACAAGCTCTTGGCTATCTCCATTTGGATATCCCATGCAAAGCTCAAATTCAGACAAAGAACACTGATGACTGTGTTTGATCTCATTGCTCCTGTCTCCCCTCTTCCTGAGTCCCCATCCCAGTGATGGCTTTACCATCCAATCCAGAATTCTCCTTCACTTCCACAGTCACTAACCATGTCTCTTAACCTCTCACACTTTCCCCCGTGCTTCTTAATCTCTCCACAACTGCTCTGGCTCGAGTCCTTCTTCACATGGATTATTGCAATGACTTCCTGGAATAGGTCTTAGTATCTCCAGTATTATATACTTTCCAATTTCATTCTCTACACCAGTGCTATACTAGTCTTCTTACCATGCAATTCTCATTGAGTAATTTATTGCTTAACAATTTACATTGTTTTCAATTACCTTAAGTGAACTATATAAGCTGTTCAGTATGACATATAAGATCATTCATGATCTGGTTCTCATCTAGTGTATTCTGTCTAAACTAGACTACTCTTTCATCCCTATCAAAGCACCTTTATTCTCCACCATCCTTTCCACACGGACGCACACTCAATGTTTCTGTCAGTTTCTTCAATACTTGTACCTAGTCTCTCATCCTCATGACTTTACACATGCCTGTTCATTCACCTGTTCATTCACATCATATCCCCTATCCCACTTGTCTGAATAATCCTCACCCACATTTCTGAGATCAGCCCAGAGGTCACTTCCTGGGGCATAGTTGTCCTTCTCCCTTCTCACATCCTTAAATCCAAGAAGGAAATTTAGGCTCAGTGACCCTGGAATTGCAGGGTAAGTTATGACACCAACTGCTCTGAATTATGACAGTTTGGTTAGGATCTGCCACTGCTAGCCATGAACTGTAGGTCTGTGGAAGACATTGACTTCATCTAGAACTCCTCACATCTCTTTTAATCAATTCCTCTGTGCCCATCCTCTGGCTTCAAGTGTCTGTACATGTGACTATTCTTGGAAGAACTCCCTTTGGCTGCTTTTTACATACAAGTAAATAGAGCAGGAAGTGCCTAGGAGTTTATGTCCCCTGGATGGAGAGGTCTTCCCAGTGACTGGCAGGCACAGGGTGTGGAATCCAACATGCCTTGCCTATGAGCAGGGCAACCACCCTGTTGACGTGTTCCTTACTCCAGTTCTTCCTGAGACACAAGTCTAAGCCCAGGACCTTGAAGTAATCTCCTGTTTGTAATCTTCCTTATTCTTCCTTATTCTTCTTTGGCTTGGAAAAAGCAGTAATCATGATCAAGATTCACATATATCATTTTACATTTCCTCCCCTACTGCCAAGGCCCACACATCAGAGAGCTCATGGAGTAACAAATGTACCATGATTGGGGTCCCATATAACAAAATGTTGTCTAGAACAAAGAGACCTCTTAGGGCAAAGAAAGTGTGACATTAGGCACATGATGATGGGTCTACTCACCTATTATGTCTATAATAATAGAGCACAATAAGGGTATCTTGAAGATATAGTCAAGATGCTAGAATAGAGACAACATCCCATGAAGTTGGGGTACTGTGGTCCCCCAGGATGCAGAACTTATCTTAAACCAACAGCCATTATAAGGTACTAAGTCCCCATGGTAGAGTACATGGATCCAGAAACCAAACTTTGAAAGCAAGAATGACAATAAACGACCTTCACCTACAACAAGTCACAAGGCAATTTGTGATTTCATCCCCACAATTTTAGGTTCCATAGGTCTAGAGGCCCACTTACCAGAGGATAACTGTTTCCAGCAGGAGACACAGTAAAAGTCACATTAAACTAAAATCTACAGCTGCTACCCACTCATTTTGGGGTCTCTCCAACAGCATATCAGCAGGCAAATAAAGGTATCATCATCCTGGCAGGAGTACTTGACCTTGATTACCATGAGGAAGTAGGGTTTCCACATCCTGGGTGCAGAAAGGAATATATTAACCATGCAGTTGATTCACTGGGTTATCTCTTGGCGCTCTCATGCCTATTTTTAAGTGTGCATGGGCAGTTACAACAACAATGACCATCATAGGCATATTCATCTCTCAGGGATGAGGATCATGGTGACTTCACTAAACAAGCCACCAGGCCAGCATAAGTGATTACCAGTGGTGAAGGTTATCCAGAATAGGTGCCAGCGGAAAGAGATAACAAACATCAGATACTGCTTTGAGGCCAACTAGAGCACCAGGGGCTATATTTTGTCCCACTAACTCTCCTCTTATATGGCTTTCCACAGAGATTGAGCTCAACCCCAATCTTGAGGAAGTCATGACAGGTTGGAGGGAATGTAATGTAAGAAGGAAGTAAATCTAGACAGAATATGGGCTGGACTGTATGAACCGGTTGGTTGTCCCACCCAGATCCTTCAAATATCTTCTTCATCCTTCTAAGTGCCCACACACTAGCTTTGGTGGGCTGCTCTCCGAGAGGTAGCCCCTACAACTGCCATCAGTGCACTGCTCTTGAGCTACTGGGTTCCCCTTTCCTACAAGCATAGAGCTAGCATGCCTGGGAATTAACACCCCTGGAGAGAGCTTACCCAGTGATTGATGAGCACAGGAGTCTGGGAGCTCAGCTCCCTTGCTTCTCTACGGAGCAAAATCCAAACTGCTGTTTATGTTTCCGAACATGAGACCAGCCTAAAGCTGGGACTTTGTCAGATAGAACATCCTTGCTTCTTCTCTCTTCCAACCTCCCTCCCCCACTCCTGTTATGTTTTCCCCTATAACCTTGCAATAAATTATTTGCATATAAATTCACATCTCAAGTTCTATTTCTAGGGATGCATACCTAATGTCAGGTCTCCCATTTTGCTCTACTCCCGTACCTATCCTAGTCCCTGGTATGTATTAGATGTTCAATAAACATTGGGCAATAAAGACATAATTGAATTAGTAGCATCAAAAATGTTAATATCTTTTTTCTTACTGTTTTCATTAGGGAATACTATTATTATCAGTAATCTTATTATGATTTTTCCCAGAAGAAAAATCTGATTTATTTCTGACCTTCTCTGTGTATCATGTGAGTAAATCTTGGCTAAAAGTAAGGGACAAAGCATAAAACCAAATTCTCTTAGTTTTATTTTTTCTTTTCTTTTGTTAATTGAATAAATTTTACAAGTAACATTGTGTAAATTTAAGGTATACAGCATGTGATACATTTATATGTTGTACATTTGATACTTCACATTGCCATTGTAATGATATTTGTCACATTATGTACTTACAGTACAACATTACTGTCTATATTCAGTATACTGTGCATTAGTTCTCTAAGGCTTATTGAGTACCTGTTATAAGTTTGTACCCTTAAAGGCCATCAGTCTCAACCCCTCACCTTCCATCCCCTAGTAGCCACCATATTTACTCCTCTGTTTGAATTGTAAAATTCTCCTCTGCATTCTTGAGGTGACAGAAGCCAGCTTTGGTGAGTCTGCTCTGAAGCTGACCTATTAGCCTGGGGAAGGCAAATGGAAACCAATAGGAGAGACCACTGGCATTTTCCCCAATAAAAAATGACTTGGAAGCTTGTTCTAGGTTAACCTTCCCTCCCAGGCTTTCTTACCATGAAGAATTGGCAGACACTATTAGAGCAGGGACTTTGCAAAGGACTTTTTCATCTGGAATGACAGGCTTGGGGAATAAGTAAATCTGTCAGGGCTTTGAAGTCAAGGAGGGAAAGTCATTGGTTTCTTCAGCAGGGTTGGACTCAGCCAGGAAGCATCCAATTTTATCTTTTGTCTTTTATCTTTGACCATAGAATCCTTTCCAGGTTTATAACCTAATGTGGATTAACATTTGGACCAGCAGTAAAGGTTTTCAAAGATAGAAGATGAGATATTTATAGGTCTTGAAATACATGTAGAACCTTTAACACCATTTCCAGAAATCTGATTTTGGTTTTCTTTTAAAGCTTTTTTTGTGATACCCCACTTTGTGGCTGATTCATCCTCTCAGCTCCCTGCTAAGAGGAGCCCAATGTTGCTAACACACAGGGTGAGAGATTGTTGACTTGAGTTGAGCACAATATTTTAAAAGAGGGCCAAAAAGAGATATCATTTCACACAAAGTTCGTATGAGCTAGTCTTTGTAACAAAAATAATAAATAGAGGGGGGGCACCTGGGTGGCTCAGTGGGTTAAGCCTCTGCCTTCGGCTCAGGTCATGGTCTCAGGGTCCTGGGATAGAGCCCCGCATCAGGCTCTCTGCTCAGTGGGGAGCCTGCTTCCTCCTCTCTCTCTGCCTGCTGCTCTGCCTACTTGTGATCTCTGTCTATCAAGTAAATAATAATAATAATAATAATAATAAGTAGAGGAGAATGTGCTTCATTAGAAACTACCCCATTATACAGATGGAAACCACTGAACCCTGAACCCACAACACACCAGGGTCTTTTCAACAAGCAATTCATCTTGAGGCTTAATGAAATAGCTCAAAGAAGTCTTACTTCTCTTTAGGTCATTTCAAAGACTCTTGCACTGACTTGCCCACATATACTAACCCTGCTAGCATCTTAAAATATAGTGATTAAGAGTATGAGATCTACAGTCAGATTACTGGATTTGATTCTGGGCTCTACCATGGATAAACTTGTAACTATTTTGTCTCAATTCCATTATATGTAAAGCATGAGAAATAATAGTATTTTCTTTCAGGGTTGTTGCAAGTATGGAATGAGTTGATGCATGTAAAAGGCTCAGCACAATTGTTTGGCACATATAGGTTATCATTAGTAAATGTTAACAGTTGTGGTTAACGATGTCTTTGACCCAGTTACTTAAGACCAGGCATGCTGAGTAACACCTGTCAATGGAAAATGTCCCAAAAAGTATCCCACTCACTTGCAAACACTGTTTCAACATTTGGGGTGAGAAGGGTCATTTTGTTATATTTGTATATATCAGCATAAGGCAAATACCCCCAGGAGCTTTGGATTGGGTGAATGTCCATGGTACTGAAATCAATTCCTAGCGCAAGAGCATATATGTAAGTGTGCTTAATCATGTTTAAATGTTTAATTATGCAGTGTCTCTTCGATTTTATATCATATCTTCTGGTGATGTGAGCCAGTTTGTTTCATAAAACTAATTATATTAACATATATTACAGGAAGAGGAGGGGGAAGGGCTGCAGAAGGGGAGGGGAGGGAGATAAAGAGGAGCTAATTAAAGCCACTTCTTAAAGCATTTGTGGGTTAAACTTCAAAAGAAACTGTTCCACTATCACTATAAAAGAAGCATGCTTAGAATTGTTAAATAGTCATTAATGTCATGTAGCTACATGTTCTCATGTATTTCTTATTTATTAGACTTACTAAAAGTAGCAAAAACAAGTTCTTGTTTCTCAAATGTTATATCTTTTTTTAATAGCCAAATTACATTGAGTAATGCTTGACTAAACAGAGAAAGGCATCCATTTGGACGCTGGCGGCGTATGAAACAGTCACAGCACACCCACTTGGAGCTGTTCCTTCCTCCAGCCATCCTTCAACAGTGAGGGAGGATTTACATGGCTTCCATGTAAAGCTCCATAGAGAGTTTCTCTGAGCACTGTAACCTTTAATAGAACTTTACAAAACTGACAAGACTTCACTGAAAACCACTGAATTCATACACTGCAATGAAAAGCTGTAGGCAGCCAATCGTGCATATATAGCAAGTTTGAAGATATGCAGCCAGTCACAGACAGATGCTAGATGACCCCATGACCCCTGCCTTCTGATATTTATGCCTTTGAGCAATCCCCTTTCTTTGAGTGTGGCCAGCACTTGGAACATTCTTTCTACGAACAGAACGAGGCAAAGGTGGCCATCTGTCACTCCTGGGATGACTTCACCTTTCTAGCCACCTTGCTTTCACTTTCTCGGGGGCCCTTCAAGGTGTAGGTGCCATGCTGTGAACCACCCAGGGGGAGGACTTTGGGGAAGGAGACTGGAGGGAGCCCCTGCAAGCTAGGGCAACTTCCAGCCAGCAGCCAGTTCTCAGTCTTGCACCTACAAGGAAACACATTCTTCCAATAACCTGAACAAATTTGGAAACAGTTTCTTCTCCCCAAAGGGCATTCTCATGAGACCTCAGTCTCTGTCAATTCCTTCACAGCATCATGGGGAGACCCTGAAGCTGAGAACCCGGCAACATCCCACCCCAAACCCTCGCTGACAGGAACTGTGAGAACGTGACCATGTGTTGTCCTCCCATGCTAAGCTACACGGGAATAAATAACTAATACACATATTAAGAAGCCGCAAAAGAAATTTTTAAAAAAAGAAAAAAAGGAATTAGGGAAGAAATAATACAGTTCAAGGGGAAAAAAAAAGAACCTCAGATGTATACAAATATAACTATCCTGCTCCTGTGGTTAAGGGTACCTTGGTGGCTCAGGTGATTAAGCATTTGCTTTCAACTCGGGTCCTGATCTGAGGGTCCTGGGATCAAACCCCACATCAGGCTCCCTGTTCAGCAGAGACCCTGCTTCTCCCTCCCCCATGCTCATGATCTCTCTTTCTCTCTCTCTCTCTCTAATAAAGAAAATCTTTTTAAATAATTAAAACTTAATCCAAGAAAATTGGCCACTTCCAACTTAAGACTCAGCCTGTTGGGCGTAAGTAATTATCCAAGTGATGGATTCCTTCCTTCCCCTTTTTTGTGTCTTTGTGGCAAACTAAGTTCTGGGAGGAGGTATGTTCTGGGAAACATTCATGTGGCTCCAGACAGCCTGCCTGGGGTGAGGGGTGGCCTCCAGCCCCTGCTACAACCTGGGTCTCATTGAAGCTGTCCCTCATGACCTGTTGGTATTCTATGTTGACAGCCAGTGAGCACTAATGTCCGTGGTCCCTGCCATGGTCATTGTGTTCCCCTGTTCTGACGTAGCAGGTGCTCTGGTCCCTCTGGGGGCCTGGTCCTCCCTAGGATGTGCAGAACCTTGAGACTGCCTTGGAATCTGTCTGGCTAAATGCCTCTGTCATCTACTTAAGGGTCTGCTTAGGTCATGCTAAGAGACTTGCAGTGTTTCCAGATTATGTTCATTGGGCTCCTCAAACCTCTGGGCATGATTCTTGCCTCTTTAGAGTTTAAAATTGCCTCTGGGAGTCTTCTCAGATGCCTACTAACAGCTCTGTTCTAACCTCCCTGCCTCCCAAGCACATTATTGTTGGATCCCTATTTCCCCTTGCAAGTAGCTGAAAAGCAGCCGTTGTATTACACTCTGTGTCTTCTCTAGGCCTATTTTATTCTCTCTGCACTCGGCCCTCCAAGCTTTCTTGCCAAAACTCACAAATCCTTTGGTTTTTCAACCAAGTCCAACTCTTACACATCAAAATTCACTTGGCTTTTAGATAGTTATTTTTACAGAGAATTTCAAGAACCCGTTTTGGAACTGCAGGCCAAGAATTTGGTCTTTGTTCTAGACAGTACCATCTCTCTCTTCCCCTGAGATTTGAGAGATAGAAAGCTGCATGAACACTTGTGGAAAAATAGGAGGAATGGAGGGGACACTATCAAGATAATTGTATGTCACATACAGCCATGCATAAGAGCATAAGAGTACAATGTGCAGATTATGCCCCCCAAAAAATAGTCCTAACCCTAACCCTAAATGTGACCTTATTTCAAAATAGACTCAAATTAAAATGAAGTCCTAATCCACCCAGGTGAGCCCTACTGCAACACGATTGATGTCCCTAGAAGGGACACTGACACACAGGGAAATAACTGTGTGATCCTGGAGACAGAGATTGGGGTGGCGCATCTATAAACCAAACAACCAAGGATTACCAGCATCAAGAGCAAACAATAGATTATCCCCAGAGCCTTCAGGGAGCATGGCCCTACCAACACCTGATTTCAGACCTCTGGCCTCCAGAACTTTGAGAGAATACATTTCTGTTGATGTAAGCCAGCCAGTTGGTATAACTTATTAGGACTGGCCAGGGACACCAATGCGGACAGCTAGACAGGGACTGGTCAGACCATGCAGGGACAGCTCTCCACCTCTCTTCTCCACCACCAGACTCCGAATTCTTTAAATGTATCAGTTATCATGCTTCAGATGCAAGTCAGTGAATAGGCAACATATCCTGATTTAAGTGAGAAAAAGATTTTGTTGGCTCAAGCTGGAATTTGCAGAATGCGTCTGATCAGCTTCAGAAGCAGCTGGGTCCAGGTGCTCAAACACTATTACTATTGCCTTCCAGCTCTGTTTTTCTTCTTGTCCCTCAATCTTCAAAGCTCAGCCTTTCTACTGAGGCTATGGGTCCCACTCTTTTATTCATCCTTTGCTATTCTTCTCTAGTAATTATCCTTTCTTTCTCTGTCCAGCTAATCAATCAACCACATGATCAATTTTAATCCTGAAAACTTATTTGGTATGAGACAGTGCTACCTGGTGATTAGGAACCAGTCTCCCTGACAACCATTAGCTCTCTCTGTGTTCTTGGATGAGTTACCAACCTCTCTGTGCCTTATTTGTAAAATAAAGATAAGAAAAGTAATTACCTCACAGTGTTGCTTTGAGAATTAAGTTGAAAGACATTTAGTACATGCAACTGAGGGAGTTAATATACACTAAATGTTGTGAGTAGGGCCTGACGAACAGGAAGCACCCTGTATGTGTTCCTACTTATAGAATTCACTGTCTATCATGCAAAGTTCTTTTAAATTAATAGTAAAGCTTTTCAAAGCAAGCCTGTGTCTGGCTACCTTCTTGCTATGTCCTCTCACTCCTTTCCTCAATGAGTGGACACAGGTGAGGGGGTAGAGAGCCTCTGGATTCCCTTCATCTTCCTATAAAGGTGCTAACCCCACCATGAGGCTCCACACTCATGACCTCATCCAAACCTAATTATCTCCCTGAACTCCATCTCCAAGTATCATTATACTGGGAGTTAGGGCTTCAACATATGATTTGGGAGGGGGGGGCACAGACATTTAGTCCATAACACTAGGCTCTGCACCTCTCTTGTCCTCCATCTGGGACTTTGGAGTGTGCCCCCATCCCCCACTGCCCCATGGCCTTCTCCAATTGTAACTAGAGGCTGTCATTGCTCCAAAGCAAAGTCATCAAGCAGTTGGGAAGAAGGAAGAAAGATGTCAAGTTCTTAATATCTGAGGGTTTTTTAAAAAGCTATAGCCCCAGGAAAAAATGAAATGATTTTAAAACTACTTGCTTTTCCTAAGAGAGAAAAGTTCTCTTTAAACCAGAAGAGAGGCAGGGAAAGGAAAATAATTAGATGTGCACAAGGTCTCTGAGAAGGATCCATGAACCTACCCCAGGACTGGCCCCAAGGGGAGAGGACGGTGTCCCAGCGCCATATCGGCTCTGATATGATGGGGCCCAGAGGGTTGAGGAGATGTGGGAGCCCATCTGTATGGAATGCTGAGTCCAAGAGCACAAGATAGGTTCACAGAGCCCCCACCCCTAATAGATTGGAGAAGAATCAAATGAGGTGGCAGGCAGGGTCAGAGCAGAGGTCACTGTCCTGAGGATAGGGGCATGGGCCATCCAGAACAGAGGAGCACCAACAGGACATGTGTGATGCAGAGTCTGGTGTCTCCAGATGCCAAGTGAGGCCCGATTCCTCCCCTGCCACGATGCCATCATATTGGTCCTTTGAATTTTCCCCCACCTCTGAAAAGAAGGGGAGTGGGCAAGAAGCCTGAATATTCACTGTCTTTACTGGGAATGAGCGAGATTTTGCTGCTGCTACTTGCAGAAAATGGCCTCTGGGGAGACAAGGTAAGTTATATGACCGAGGCACTGATCCATGCAGTTCTGGAAACCAGTCCCTGCAAAGCGGTGGGTTTTGTGTCTGTTGCCAGTGCTTCAGGTCCACAAGGAAGGCAGTGGGGAAGGAAGGATTGGTATCA
>RCUC01051450.1:0-25207 GCA_003697995.1 Taxidea taxus jeffersonii | reverse complement strand
TTTTTTTTTTTTTTACTTTATTTAAGCTTTATTTAAACATATGATGTAACCCCACCACTCTCACCCACCCCTCTTCCCCCCACCCCCCTCAGTTTGTTTTATGACATTAAGAGTCTCTTTTGGTTTTTCTCCCTCCCGATCCCATCTTCTTTCATTTTTACTTTTCCTACCACCTTAACTCCCACCCCCGTTGCATCTCCACTTCCTCATATCAGGGAGATCATGTGGTAGTTGTCTTTCTCCAGTTGACTTATTTCGCTAAGCATAATACGCTCTAGTTCCATCCATGTCGTCGCAAATGGTAAGATTTCATTTCTTTTGATGGCTGCATAGTATTCCATCGTATATATATACCACATCTTCTTTATCCATTCATCTGTTGATGGACATCTAGGTTCTTTCCAGAACTTGGCTATTGTGGACATTGCTGCTATAAACATTCGAGTACACGTGCCCCTTTGGATCACTACGTTTGTATCTTTAGGATAAATACCCAGTAGTGCAATTGCTGGGTCATAAGGTAGCTCTATTTTCAATTTTTTAAGGAACCTCCATGCTGTTTTCCAGAGTGGTTGCACCAGCTTGCATTCCCACCAACAGTGTAGGAGGGTTCCCCTTTCTCCACATCCTCGCCAGCATCTGTCATTTCCTGACTTGTTCATTTTAGCCATTCTGACTGGTGTGAGGTGGTATCTCATTGTGGTTTTGATTTGTATTTCCCTGATGCCCAGTGATGTGGAGCACTTTTTCATGTGTCTGTTGGCCATCTGGATGTCTTCTTTGCAGAAATGTCTGTTCATGTCCTCTGCCCATTTCTTGATTGGATTATTTGTTCTTTGGGTGTTGAGTTTGCTAAGCTCTTTGTAGATTTTAGATACTAGCCCTTTATCTGATATGTCCTTTGCAAATATCTTTTCCCACTCTGTCAGTTGTCTTTTGGTTTTGTTGACTGTTTCCTTTGCTGACACAGCTCCTTCTTAAATATATCTTCTATCTTGCCTAGACCACAAAAGATGCCATCTTTTACTTGTCCAACATCAGCCTCCCAAAGTTGTAGTTGGTTCCCCAACACTTGGTACCATTAACTGATACCTGAATTATGGCATTGTGTTGTTTAAGATTGGGAATTGTTTCTATGTTGTCACACTGCACTCTCCCACACAAAATATTGGAAGGAGGGTGTATTTTATATGTTATAAACCTTCTATACCACAGTGGTCAAAATGATCTTGCATATTAATTGTTTTTAGCAGCTTGGAGGCATTCCTTGCTGTTTGGCCAAAATATATTGACAGACATTTTTCATTGTGAGTGTTGCATACTTTGAGTTAATAGTAGGCACTTTACTACAAGGCATCCTTAAGTCAGCACCTTGAGCTTCCACTGCAGCACTTAAGAAGGGCATACTCACAGATATGTGCTCTACAGAGATTTCTGGGAGATGCAAACTTATATATTTTATACAGGAAGGTCCAAAAGCACAGACTGCCCAAGATTTCAGTCTCCACTGAGAGCCACAGCAAGGATCCCTTCTGCACCAGCGTTCTGACTCGCATTTAGACTCTTTGTCACCTTCCACTGCCTTGTTACCGCATTATTCCAATGGGATAATATTTCAAGAAGCAGGTGTATCTGTCAGATAGAATTCCCCTGTGGTTCAATAGCCAAGTTATGGAAAGAACCTAGATGTCCATCAACAGATGAATGGATAAAGAAGATGTGGTATATATATACGATGGAATACTATGCAGCCATCAAAAGAAATGAAATCTTACCATTTGCGACGACATGGATGGAACTAGAGCGTATTATGCTTAGCGAAATAAGTCAACTGGAGAAAGACAACTACCACATGATCTCCCTGATATGAGGAAGTGGAGATGCAACGGGGGTGGGAGTTAAGGTGGTAGGAAAAGTAAAAATGAAAGAAGATGGGACCGGGAGGGAGACAAACCAAAAGAGACTCTTAATGTCATAAAACAAACTGAGGGGGGTGGGGGGAAGAGGGGTTGAGAGGGGGTGGGGGGGTTACATTATATGTTTAAATAAAGCTTAAATAAAGTTAAAAAAAAAAAAAGAATTCCCCTGTGGTTCATGAGGTTAAAATAACTTCCATAACTGCAGTTGCAAAAAACACTGGTGTTTGTATTATGAGCACTCACAATACAGTGTTTTTCCCTGCAAAAACCTAATTCCTTTACGTGAGACATACCAAGATTATAGCCCAGTTGGTGAGCAATGACTAGAGTACAATGTAAGAAATCCTCTTTGAGGAATTTCCAGACTGCTGGCGCCAAGTGACAGTAGCATATTCCTGAGATCCAAGCCAATCCAAATACATTAGAAAAATCCTAGCCCACAAACAGATGCCCAGAATCATGTGCCAAAGGAGGATAGGGATGAACACTTTTCCAGTCATGGAAACTGTCAGGGAGTTGCCTTGTTCAACATTGATAAATGTGCCTGGTTCCAAATCTCAAGCCCAATTAAAGAAACAGGAAGGCCTACATGTGGACAGATGGAATCTACTAAATTGATCACATTTAATGTATCTTCTGTTGCTTTTGAGACATTTCTGTTCGAGTAACTGAAACTATAGTTGTCCATCACTATAACCGACCCCACAAAGAGTCAGTGTGGGTCCACCACCCATGTGAACTTTGGGGCAGTTATGAATTCTCTGCCTTGAATGCCAGCTTCTGATGTGTCATCTCGGTAAGCCAAATTTCATGGCTGTGAATTGAGTCTCATTGCTACCTGTCATGTACAATTAGGGTTCAAATGTGGTAGAGTGCCTTATGGTTATTTATCTACAGCATCCCTCACAAGGTCCCTAACCAGGTCCTGAGGACAGTTAAGGACCTCCAGGGGGCTCTTCAATATAACCATGATGGCAGCAGGCATCCTGGATGAAGGACTGATCCATTGGAAGGTGCACAGTTCTGAGTGGGGGAACACTGGCAGGTTCTGGAAACCAAGATCTTCTTAGGCTATAGACAAAGGACAAGGATGCAGCCCTCCAAGCACAGGCTATAGCGATCCCCTGAGGGACAGGTGGAAGATCACCTGAGCTGAATGCAGGTGCTTAACTGACTGAGCCACCCACGCGCCCATCACCTCATTACTTTTAAGCTTTATTTAAAAAAAAAAACACAGTTTTATTGCAGTTTTTATCTGACCTACTACAGACTGCACATCTTCAACTTGTGTGTTTAGCTAAGTGTTAACATGTGTGTACACTTGTGAAATCTTCACCACAATCAAGGTAGTGAACATATGTGCCACCCCCAGAAGTTTCCTCCCATCCCTCAGTAATTCTTCCTTTTGGGGTACCATTGATCTGCTTTTGCCAGTTACGTTGAATCTTCTAGAGTTTTATATTAATGGAGTTAGGCAATATGTACTCTTTTCTTGGCTTCTTTGACTCAGTCTGATGATTTTTGGGAATTATCTCTGTGTTCATTGCATATTAATAGTTCACTCCTTTTTATTGCTGAGTAGTATTCCATTGTATGTATATACCACAATTGCTTAGCCATTCGCCTGTTGATGAAGATTTGGTTTGTCCCAATTTGAGGCTATTACAAATGAAGCTGCTTGTGAACCTTCATGCACAAATCTTTGTGCAGGCCTGAGCTTTCTTTCTCTTGGGTAAAAACTTAATGAGTAGAATGACTGGATCATATAATAAGTAGATGTTTAACTTTTTAAGAAACTACAGAACTATTTTCTTTTTTTTCCTTTTTTTAAAAAAAAGATTTATTTATTTATTTGACAGACAGAGATCACAAGTAGGCAGAGAGGCAGGCAGAGAGGGAGAAGCAGGCTCCCTGCTGATCAGAGAGCCCGATGCGGGGCTCGATCCCAGGACCCTGAGATCATGACCTGAGTGGGCTTAACCCACTGAGCCACTCAGGCGCCCCCAGAACTATTTTCTAAAGTGGGTTTACCATTTTACTTTTCCGCCAGCAATGGTTAAGATTTCCAGTCCCTCTATCCTTGCCATCAGTTGGCATGGCCAGCATTTTCTAATTTTAACTATTCAAATAAGTATATAATAATATCACATTGTGGCTTTAATTTGCATTTTTCTTATGACTAGTGATGTTGAGCATCTTTTCCGGTGCTTATCACCGTCTTCTTTAAGCGTATTTTCAGATCTTTCATCCGTTTCTTGAGGGGTTGTTTCTTACTGAGTTTTGAGGTGTTTATATATTCTGAATAATTCTTTACCACATATATACTTACAAACATTTTATTCCAGGCTGTGGCTTGTCTCTTCACTCTCTTAAAGTTTTTTGAAGAGAATTTTGTAATTTTGATGTTCAACTTATTTTGTTATTTTTATGAATACTGTATATTCTCCCACCATATCTAATAAATCTTAGCTTAACCTTTGGTTTAAAAGATTTCTTCTATGCTTTATTCTAGAAGTTTTATAGTTTTTGTTTTACATGTTAGTCTATGATCCATTTTGGATTGCCTTTGGTGCAAGGTATTGAATGAAGTTCTTCTTCTGTTTTCCATTCAGTTATTCCGCACCATTTGTTAAAAAGACTGTCCTTTTTTCAGGGATTTGCCTTTGCACCTTTGTTAAAAATCACTTGTCCATATTTGTGTGAGTCTATTTCTATTCTCTGTGTCCTGTTCTGTTGATCAGTTTGTCTGTTGTTATGCAAATACTCCACTATCTTGAGTGTTGTTCTTTTATAATAAGTTTTGAAATCAGGTAGTGGTAGTCCTCCAGCTTTTTCTTCTTTTTCAAAGTTAGTTTGGCTATTTTAGGTCCTTGGCATTTTTATGCAAATTTTAGAAAAAGTATGTCAAATTCTGCAAGAAAAATGTTGGATTGTATGACCATTTTCGAGAGAATTGACATCTTTAGTCGTGTTAATGATTCAAGTCAGTGAATAAGGTCTCTACTCATTTCGAGTATTGTTACTTTCTCTCAGTATATTTTGTGTTTTCAGTTATAGATCTTTCACAACTTTTGTCAGAATTATTGCTAAGTACTAGATATGTTTTGTTGCTGTGTAATAATATTCTTTAATAAATATCACTTCCAATTGCTCATTGTTTGTATATAAGATAAAATGGTTGTATATTCATTCATCCAAATTCTTGTATCCTTTGAGCTTGCAAAGCTAATTTATTAGTTCTACTGGCTGCTTTTTTGGCAAATTCCACCAGCTTTCTACATAAAGATCTAGAAGTGTCATCTATTTTTTAAAAAAAGATAATTTTAGATCTTCCTTTCTAATCTAGATGCCTTGTATTTCTCTTTTTTTACCTGATTGTACTGGCCAAAATCTTTAGTTGTGTAGTGTTGAATAGAAGTAGTGAGAATAGACTTTCTTTTCTTGTTCCTTTATCTTGGGGTGGGGAACGATACTTTATCTTTTACCATTAAAAGCTACAATCGGGGACGCCTGGGTGGCTCAGTTGGTTGGGCGGCTGCCTTCAGCTCAGGTCATGATCCCAGCGTCCTGGGATCTAGTCCCACATCGGGCTCCTTGCTCTGCGGGGAGCCTGCTCCTCCCTCTGCCTCTGCCTCTCTGTCTGCCTGTGCTCGCTCTCTCTCTCTCTCTCTCTAACAAATTAAAAAAAAAAAAAAGCTACAATCGCTGTAGATTTTTTCCATAGATTCCCTTATCATGTTGTAAAATTCCTTCTATTTTTGTGGGGTCTTTGCCTGGTTTGGGGATCAGGGTAATGCTGGCTTCATAAAAAGAGTCTGGAAGTTTTCCTTCTGCTTCAGTTTTTTGAAACAGCTTCAGGAGAATAGGTATTATTTCTTCTTTGAAAGTTTGGTAGAATTCCTCAGGGAATCTATCAGGTCCTGGGCTCTTGTTTTTTGGTAGGTTTTTGACCACTGCTTCAATCTCGTTACTAGATATTGGTCTATTCAGGTTGTCAGTTTCTTCATGATTCAGTCTTGGAAGTTTATAGGTTTCCAGGAATGCATCCATTTCATCTAGGTTGCTTAACTTATTGGCATATAACTGTAGATAATAATTTCTGACGATTGCTTCTGTTTCCTTGGTGTTAGTTGTGATCTTTCCCTTTTCATTCATAATTTTATTAATTTGGATCTTCTCTCTTTTCTTTTGGATTAGTTTGGCCAGTGGTTTATCGATCTTATTGATTCTTTCAAAAAACCAACTTCTAGTTTCATTGATGCATTCTACTGTATCTCTAGTTTCTATCTCATTGATCTCTGCTCTAATCTTGATTATTTCCCTTCTTGTGTGTGGAGTTGGCTTAATTTGTTGTTGATTCTCCAGTTCTTTAAGGTGTAAAGACAGCTAGTGTATTCTGGATTTTTCAGGTTTTTTGAGGGAGGCTTGGATGACTATGTATTTCCCCCTTAGGACCTCCTTTGCTGATCCCATGGGTTTTGGATTGAAGTGTCTTCATTTTCTTTGGCTTCCATGAATTGTTTAAGTTCTTCTTTGATTTCCTGGTTGATCCAAGCATTCTTAAGCAAGGTGGTCTTTAGCTTCCAGGTGTTTGAATTCCTTTCGAACTTTTTCTTGTGGTTGAGCTCCAGTTTCAAAGCATTGTGATTGGAGAATATGCAGGGAGTAATCTCAATCTTTTGGTATTGGTTGAGCCCTGATTTGTGACCCAGTATTTGGTCTATTCTGGAGAGGGTCCCATGTGCACTCGAGAAGAATGAGTATTCTGTTGTTTTAGGATGGAATGTTCTGTATATATCTATGAGGTCCAATGTGTCATTCAATGCTCCTGTTTCTTTATTTTCTGCTTGGATGATCTATTACTGAGAGTGGCATGTTAAGATCCCCTAGTATCAGTGTATTCATATCAATATGACTCTTTATCTTGATTAATGGTTTTCTTATGTAATTGGCTGCTCCCATATTGGGGGCATAAATATTTACAATTGTTAGATCTTCTTGGTGGGTAGACCCTTTAAAAATCATGTAGTGTCCTTCTGTATCTCTGACTACAGTCTTCAGTTTAAAATCTAATTTATCTGATATGAGAATCACTCCTGCAGCCTTCTTTTGAGGCCCATTGGCATGAAAGATGCTTCTCCATCCCTTCGCTTTCAGTCTGGAAGTATCCTTAGGTTCAAAATGAGTCTCTTGTAGACAACATATGGATGGGTCCTATCGTTTTATCCAATCTGCAACCCTGTGCAGTTTTATGGGCACATTTAGGCCATTCACATTGAGAGTGATTATTGAGAGATAGGTTTTTATTGACATTGTGTTACCTGTGAATTTTTTGTTTCTATAGATGGTTTCCATAAATTTCTGTTCAATGATATTCTTGGGTTTTTCCCTCTTTTATAGAACCCCCCTTAATATTTCTTATAGTGCTGGCTTGGTGATCACATACTCTTTTAAACCTTGCCAGTCTTGGAAGCTCTTTATCTCTCCATCCATTTTGAATGTCAGTCTTGCTGGAAAAAGTATTCTTGGCTGTGTGTTCTCATTTAATGCCCTGAATACATCTTGCCAGCCCTTTCTGGCTTGCCAGGTTTCTGTGGACAGGTCTGACATTATTCTGATGGGCTTTCCTCTGTACATAAGGAAACTCTTCCCCCTAGCTGCTTTCAAGAGCTCCTGTCTGAAATTATGATTCATCATTTTCACAATCAGGTGCCTCAAGGTCTTTCTAGATTCTATGATCTTGGGGGGAAACCTTTCTGCCTCTAGAACATGAACGCTGGTTCCATTCGCCAGATTGGGAAAATTTTCATGGAGAATTTCTAGACCAATATCCCTGATGAAAACGGATGCCAAGATTCTTAATAAGATCCTAGCTAACAGGATCCAACATTACATTAAAAAGATTATCCACCATGACCAGGTGGGATTTATCCATGGGATGCAAGGGTGGTTCAACATTCGCAAATCAATCAATGTGATAGAACAAATCAATAAGAGAAGAGAAAAGAACTACATGCTCCTCTCAATTGATGCAGAAAAACCATTTGACAAAATCCAACATCTGTTCCTAATTAAAGCACTTCAAAGTATAGGGATAGAGGGAACATTCCTCAACTTCATAAAATCTGTCTATGAAAAACCCACAGTGAATATCATCCTTAATGGGAAAAAGCTGACAGCCTTCCCTTTGAGATCAAAAACATGACAAGGATGCCCACTCTCACCACTCTTGTTCAAAATAGTATTAGAAGTCCTAGCAACAGCAATGAGAAAACAAAAAGAAATAAAAGGTATTCAAATTGGCAATGAAGAAGTCAAACTCTCTCTCTTCACAGATGACATGATACTTTATATGGAAAACCCAAAAGACTCCACCCCCAAACTACTAGAACTCATCCAGCAATTTGGTAATGTGGCAGGATACAAAATCAATGTACAGAAATCAGTTGCTTTCTTATACACTAACAATGAAAACACAGAAAGGGAAATTAGACAATTGATTCCACTTAGTATAGCACCAAGAACCATAAGATACCTGGGAATAAACCTAACCAAAGAGATAAAGGATCTGTACTTGAGGAACTATAGAACACTCATGAAAGAAATTGAAGAAGACACAAAAATATGGAAGACCATGCCATGCTCATGGATTAGAAGAATAAACATTGTTAAAATGTCTATACTGCCTAGAGCAATCTATACTTTCAATGCCATCCTGATCAAAATTCCACAGGCATTTTTCAAAGAGCTGGAGCAAACAATCCTAAAATTTGTATGGAACCAGAAGAGACCCTGAATTGCTAAGGAAATGTTGAAAAAGACAAACAAAGCTGGGGGCATCACGTTGCCCAATTTCAAGCTTTACTACAAAGCTGTGGTCACCAAGACAGCATGGTACTGGCATAAAAACAGACACATAGACCAGTGGAACAGAATAGAGAGCCCAGATATGGACCCTCAGCTCTATGGTCAAATAATCTTCGACAAAGCAGGAGAAAATATACAGTAAAAAAGGACAGTCTCTTCAATAAGTGGTGCTGGGAAAATTGGACAGCTATGTGTAGAAGAATGAAATTTGACCATTCTCTTACACCATACACAAAGATAAACTTGAAATGATAAAAGACCTCAACGTGAGACAGGAATCCATCAGAATCCTTGAGGAGAACATAGGCAGTAACCTCTTCAACATCAGCCACCACAACTTCTTTCAAGACATGTCTCCAAATGCAAAGGAAACAAAAGGGAAAATGAACTTTTGGGATGTCATCAAGATCAAAACCTTCTGCACAGCAAAGGAAACAGTCAACAAAACAAGGAGGCAACCCATGGAATGGGAGAAGGTATTCACAAATGACAATATAGACAAAGGGCTGATATCCAGGATCTATAAAGAACTCCTCAAACTCAACACACACAAAACAGATAATCATGTCAAAAAATGGGCAGAAGACATGAACAGACACTTCTCCAATGAATACATACAAATGGCTATCAGACACATGAAAAAATATTCATCATCACTAGCCATCAGGGAGATTCAAATCAAAACCACATTGAGATACCACCTTACCCCAATTAGAATGGCCAAAATTAACAAGACAATAAACAACGTGTGTTGGAGAGAGTGTGGAGAAAGGAGAACACTCTTCCACTGTTGGTGGGAATGCAAATTGGTGCATCCACTTTGGAAAACAGTGTGGAGATTCCTTAAGAAATTAAAAATAGAGCTTCCTTATGACCCTGCAATTGCACTACTGGGTATTTACCCCAAAGATACAGATGTAGTGAAAAGAAGGGCCACCTGTACCCCAGTGTTCATAGCAGCAATGGTCACAGTCACCAAACTGTTGAAAGAACCAAGATGCCCTTCAACAGATGAATGGATAAGGAAGATGTGGTCCATATATACTATGGAGTATTATGCCTCCATCAGAAAGGACGAATACCCAACTTTTGTATCAACATGGACTGGACTGGAAGAGATTATGCTGAGTTAAATAAGTCAAGCAGAGAGAGTTAATTATCATATGGTTTCACTTATTTGTGGAGCATAAGAAATAACTCGGAGGACATGGGGAGAAGGAGAGGAGGAGGGAGTTGGGGGAAATTGGAGGGGGAGAGGAAGCATGAGAGACTTTGGACTCTGAAAAACAATCTGAGGGTTTTGGAGGGGCTGGAGTGGGAGGTTGGGTGAGCCTGGTGGTGGGTACTATGGAGGGCACGTATTGCATGGAGCACTGGGTGTGGTGCATAAACAATGATTTCTGGAATACTGAAACGAAATTTAAAAATAAATAAAAATTAAAAAGAAAAGAAAAGTTCCTTCTATTGCCAGTTTTCTGAGAGTTATTAGGAATGGATATGGGATTTTGTCAAGTGACCAATCCTGTATTCATAGGAAAAACTTCATTTGGTCGTGATATATATTATACTTGAATTCAATTGCTAAACTTTTTTGCCATCTATGTTCATGAGGGATATGGGTCTGAAAATTTTTTTCTAATAATGTTTTTATCTAGTTTTCATGTCAGAGTAATGCTGGCTATGAAGAAAAACTTGGGACATAGTCCCTCCTCTTCAATTTTCTTGGAGAGTTTGCATAGAGTTTTCTTTTCTTCCTCATACTTTTGGTAGTATTCAGAAGTGAAATCAGCATGGCCCTTGAGTTTTTTTTGTGGGAAAGTTTTAAATTATAAATTCAATTTCTTTAAAAGGTACAGGGCTATTTAGGCTATTTACTTCTTCTTGCATAAACTCTGATAGTTTGTATCTTTCAAGGACCGTGCCCACTTCATCCCTAAGTTGTTTAATTTATATATATAAAGTTGTTTGGGGCTCCTGGGTGACTTACTTGGTTGAGCATCCGACTCTTGATTTTGGCTCAGGTCATGATCTCAGGGTCATAGGATTGAGCCCCCTGTCATGTTCTACACTTGGTGGGGAATCTGCCCGAAATTCTCTCTCTCCCTCGCCCTCCACCCCTTTCCTGCCTTCTCACTCTCTCTAAAATAATAAATAAATCTTTTTAAAAAACAGACATAAACTTGTTTATAATAATCACTTCTTGTGCTTTCAGTAACTGTAGAATCTGTGGCATTGTCCTTCAACCATTCTTCATATTGGTAATTTTTGTCTTTTTTTCCCCCCGATAAGTATGATAAGAGGTGGATGAATACCATTGCTTTTCTGAAAAAGTCAGCTTTGTTTTTCCCCTAATTTTTTTTTGTTTTCTATTTCATTGATTTAGATTCCAATCTTTATTATTTTCTGTCATCTGTTTACTTTGGGTTTCACTTTTCTTTTTCTCATTTTTTGAGGTGGAAGTTGAGATAATCGATTTAAGATTTTTATTGTTTTTAAGTTGAGATATAATTGACATATAGCATTACATTAGTTGTAAGTGTACAACAAAATGAACTGATATATACATGTA
Organism: Taxidea taxus jeffersonii; assembly: GCA_003697995.1. Classification (NCBI taxonomy): domain Eukaryota; kingdom Metazoa; phylum Chordata; class Mammalia; order Carnivora; family Mustelidae; genus Taxidea; species Taxidea taxus. The sequence continues at coordinate 13,852 of RCUC01051450.1, read as the reverse complement.
TTGTAAAATGATTACTACAATAAGTTTCATTAACATCCTTCGTAACACATAGCTAGAAATGTTTTTTCTTGTGACGAGAACTTTTAAGATATATCCTTTTAGTAACTTTCAAATGTGCAACACAGTATTGTTAACTACAGATACTATGCTGTACATTACATCCCCAAGACTGTTTTATCTTATAATTGGAAGTTTGTACCTTTTGATCCTCTTTACCCATTTCACCCACCCCCCACCCTTGCCTCTGGCAACTGCCAGTCTGTTCTCTGTATCAATGAGTTTCTTTTAGATCCACATAGAAGTGAGATCATACTATATTTATCTTTCTCTGTCTGACTTACCTAGAATAAATCTCACTTGATAATGGTGTATTAACCTTTTAATGTATTGTTGAATTCAGTTTACTAATATTTTGTTGAGGAATTTTCCATCTTATGTTCATCAGAGATATTGGCCTGTAATTTTCTTTTTTTGTAGTGTCCTTGTTTGGTTTTGGAACCAGGTAATGCTGGCCTTGTATGATGAATTTGGAAGTGCTCCTTCCTCTTCTGTTTTTGGGAAACCTTGCGAAGGATTGGTATTCTTCAAATGTTTGGTAGAATTCACCAGTCAAGGCATCTGGTCCTGGGCTTTTCTTTGTTGGGATGTTTTGATTACTGATTCAATCTTCTTACTAGTATTTGGTGTGTTCAAATGTTCTATTTCTTCACAATTCAGTGTTGGCAAGCTGTGTATTTCTAGGAATTTATCCATTTCTTCTAGATTGGCCAATTTGTTGGCATGTAATTGTTCATAGTAGTCTCTTATGATCCTTTGTATTTCTGTGGTATCAGTTGTAAGTCTCCTCTTTTATTTCTAGTTTTACTTATTTGAGTCCTCCTTTTTTTCTTGGTGAGTCTAGCTTAAAATTAAAGTTTGTCTGTTTATATTTTCAAAAAACCAGCTCTTCTTTACATTGATCTTTTCTGTTGCCTTTTAGTTTGTGTTTCACTTACTTCTGTTCTTATCTTTGTTATTTCCTTCCTTCTGCTAACTTTGGGCTTAGTTTTTTTTTGTTGTTGTTGTTGTTGTTGTTTCTAGTTCCTTGAGGTGGAAAATGTAGTTGTTTAATAAGATTTTCCTCATTTCTTTTTTCCTTTTTTAAGTAGGTACAGGGCTTGAACTCACGAACCTTTGATCAAGACCTGAGCTGAGATCAAGAGTTCGATGCTAAACAACTGAGCTACCCAGGCACCTCAAGATTTTTCTTGTTTCTTCATGCAGGCATTTTTTTTATATGACCCTTCCTCTTTGAACTGCTTTTGTGGCATCCCATATGTTTTGGCACGTTTTATTTCCATTTTCATTTGTTTCAAGACATTTTTTTTTAATTTCTCTTTTGATTTCTTCTTTGACCCATTGGTTGTTCAGTAGCATGTTGTTTCATCTCCACATATTTGTGATTTTTCCACTTTTCTTCTTGTAATTTATTTCTGCTTTCATACAGCTGTGGTTGGAAAAGATGCCTGATATGCATTCAATCTTAAATTAATTAAAATTACTGATTTTGTGCCTGCCATATGATTTATCCTGGGGAATGTTACATGTGCTCTGAGAAGAATGTGTATTTTGTAGCTTTTGGAGGAATGTTCTGTTACTATTTGTTAAACTCATCTGGTCTAATGGGTAGTTTCAGTTCAACGTTTCTTTACTAATTTTCTGTCTTAATGATCTACCCATTGATAGAAGTGGGGTATTGAAGTACTCCACTATTACTCTCTGTTTCTCCTTTTCTTTCTTTTTTTAAATTATGTTATGTTAATCACCATACAGTACATTATTAGTTTTTGATGTAGTGTTCCATGATTCATTATTTGTGTATAACACCCAGTGCTCATTATAATATGTGCCCTCCTTAATACCCATCACTGGGCTAACCCATCCATCTCCCCGCACTGAAACCCTCAGTTTGTTTCCTGGAGTCCATAGTCTCTCATGGTTCATCTCCTCCTCTGATCCCCTCCCCCTTTAATTTTCCTTTCCTTTCCCTAATGTCCTCCATGCTATTCTTAGCTTCTACATATGAAATCATATGATAGTGGTGTCACTATCATATGAAACCATATGATAATTGTCTTTCTCTGTTTGACTTATTTCACTTAGCATAATCCCCTCCAATCCCATCCAAGTTGATGCAACTGGTGAGTATTCATCCTTTCTGATGACTGAGTAATATTCCATTGTATATATGGACCACGTCTTCTTTATCCATTCATCTGTTGAAGGGCATTTGGCTCCTTCCACAGTTTGGCTATTGTGGACATTGCTACTATGAACATTGGGATGCATGTGCCCCTTCTTTCATTACATCTGTGTCATTGGAATAAATACACAGTAGTGCAATTGCTGGGTCATAAGGTAACTCTATTTTTAACTTTTTGAGGAACCGCCATACTATTTTCCAGAGTGGCTGCACCAGCTTGGTTTCCCACCAACAGTGTGAAAGAGTTCTTCTTTCTCCACAACCTCTCCAACACATGTTATTTACTGTCTTGTTAATTTTGGCCATTCTAACTGCTGTAAGGTGGTATCAATGAGGTTTTGATTTGAATTTCCCTGATGGCCAATTATGTTGAACATTTTTTCATGTGTCTGATAGTCTGATAATATGTCTTCATTGGAGAAGTGTCTGTTCATGTCTTCTGCCCATTTTCTGGCTGGATTATTTGGGGTTTTTTGGGCGTTGAGTTTGAGAAGTTCTTTATAGATCTTGGATACCAGCCCTTTATCTGTAGTGTCATTTGCAAATATATGCTCCCATTCCGTGGGTTGTATCTCTCTCTCTTCACAGATGACATGATACTTTATGTGGAAAACCCAAAAGACTTCACCCCCAAATTATTAGAACTCATATAGTAATTCAGTAATGTGGTAGGATACAAAATCAATGCACAGAAATCAGTTGCTTTTCTATACACTAACAATGTAACTTTAGAAAGAGAAATTAGGGAATGGAATCCATTTATGATGGCACCCAAAACCATAAGATACCTTGGAATAAACCTAACCAAAGAGGTAAAGAATCTATACTATAGAAACTACAGAACACTTATGAAAGAAATTGAAGAAGACACAAAAAGATGGAAAAACATCCCATGCTCATGGATTGGAAGAATAAACATTGTTAAAATGTCTATGCTGGGGGCGCCTGGGTGGCTCAGTTGGTTAAGCAGCTGCTTTTGGCTCAGGTCATGATTCCAGGGTCCTGGGATCAAACCCCGCATTGGGCTCCCTGCTCGGCAGAAAGCCTGCTTCTCTCTCTCCTCTGCCTGCTGCTCTGCTAACTTGTGCTCTCTATCTCTCTGTCAAATATATAAATAAAATCTTTTTTTTTTTTTTTAAAGTCCATGCTGCCCAGAGCAATCTATACTTTCAGCACCATCCTGATCAAAATACCAATGGCACTTTTCAAAGTGCTGGAACAAATAATCTTAAAATTTGTATGGAACCAGAAAAGACCCCATATAGCCAAGGAGATGTTGAAAAAGAAAAACAAAGCTGGGGGCATCACGTTGCCTGATTTCAAGCTATATTACAAAGCTGTGATCACCAAGACTGCATGGTACTGGCACAAAAACAGACACATAGATCAAAATGGAAAAGAATAGAGTCTCCAAATATGGACCCTCAACTCTATGGTCAACTAATCTTTGACAAATCAGGGAAAAATATCCAGTGGGAAAAAGATAGTCTCTTCAATAAATGATGCTGGGAAAATTGGAGCGCTGTATACAAAAGAATGAAACTTGACCATTCCCTTACACCATACACAAAGATAAACTCAAAATGGATGAAAGACCTCAGTGTGAGACAGGAATCCATGTTTGTATCCTTTGGATAAATATCTAGTAGTGCAATTCCTGGGTTATAGGATAGCCCAATATTTAACTTATGAGGAACCTCCATACTGTTTTTCAGAGTGGCTGTACCAGTTTGCATTCCCACCAACAGTGTAAGAGGTTCCCCTTTCATTGCATCCTTGAATCATGGTTATTTTAAATTTCTATTCCAAAACTCTGCAATATCTGAGTCTTGTTTTAATGCTTGCTTTGTCTTTTCAGACTGTGTTTTTTTTTCTCATTCATCTTAAAGTTTAATAGCTCTCAATGTTAAGAAATGTTACTTTAGGTGGCACCTGGGTGGCGCAGTGGGTTAATGCCGCTGCCTTCGGCTCAGGTCGTGATCCCAGGGTCGTGGGATCGAGCCCCGCATCGGGCTCTCTGCTCTGCGGACAGCCTGCTTCCTCCTCTCTCTCTGCCTCTCTGCCTACTTGTGATTTCTGTCTGTCGAATAAATAAATAAAATCTTTAAAAAAAAAAAAAAGAAATGTTACTTTATATTTATCTCAAATCTTTCATATTAAAGACAACTCATTTTCTCTTGTTTCACCCTCTGGAGACAAAGGACAATTAGGTCATACATTTGAAGACCATTTTTCAATTGTCCCACAGTCTCTTCTTCTCTAAGTTAAAATAATCTCAACTTCTTTTGTCTTCTTTTTTTTTTAAGATTTTATTTATTTATTTGACAAACAGAGATCACAAGTAGGCAGAGAGACAGGAAGAGAGCCTGATGCAGGGCTCGATCCCAGGACCCTGGGTTCATGACGTGGGATCATGACCTAAGCCACAGGCAGAGGCTTTAACCCACTGAGCTACCTGGGCGCCCCTTCTTTAATCTTCTTTAAAGGTCTTATTTCCAATTCCCTTGGTGGCTTTCCTAAAGATGCCCTTCACTCTCTCTTCATCCAGCTTTAAATGTGGAACCGAGAACCAGATAAATTCCTCTAGTAAGTACTAAGTACAGTAGAAAGCTTCCTTTCCAGTGATCAGGTTGTTTAGCATATTAAGGCTTTTTTCAACATTTGTGATAATGGTCACACTTTTATTATTGTCCACTGAGATCGTTTTCCATATTTTTAAAAAATTCAGTTAGCCAATATATAGTACATCATTAGTTTCAGATGCAGAGTTCAGTGATTCATCAGTTGCATATAATACCCAGTGCTCATCACATCACATGTCCTCCTTAATGCCCAATCCCATCCCCCCACCCACCTCCCTTCCAGAAACCCTCAGTTTGTTTCCTAGAGTTGAGTCTCTGATTGTTTGTCTTGCCCTATGATCCTCTGTGCTGCTTCTTATATTTCACATATGAGTGAGACCATATGATAGTCTTTCTCTGATTGACTTATTTCGCTCAGCGTAAGTCTGTGTTTTCTCCTGCCTTTTAGCATGCTTTGTAATTTTTTGTTGACAGACAGACATGATGTGTCTGGGTAGTAGAAACTGAGCTAGATAGGCCTTTAGTGTTTATGTAACCAGTAGTTTAGCTGTGTTTACTTTGTTCTGTAGCTGCAGGCATCAGAGGTTTCAAGTGTCCCTGTTTTTGTCTCCCATATTGTCTTAGGATTTCCTGAGAAACTCCTTCTTAAATAGTCTGTGTTTTATAGTTCTTTCAGGTATAATCTGCTTATATAGAAGCCCTTTTAATGTGATTGAAAGGAGTAGGAGGATGAGAAACACTCTTTGGTCTGAGATTAGGTTTCAGTCTAGTAGTGGTCCTGCATCCTCATGCTCCTCTTAACTTCACAGGGGCATTTAAGCTCCCCTACCTCCCCACTCCCAAACTTAGGTGACATAGGAAGGCTAGAGGGGGCTGGAGTTGAGTAATTGCACTTCCCTCAAATTGAATAAGGCTTTGGTGAAGTCTTTCCCCTTGCTCTTTAGACCTTTGTTTTGAGGATACTCTGGGTAGGTTTTAAGATGGTTACTGTTGGGACGCCTGGGTGGCTCAGTTGGTTAAGCGGCTGCCTTCGGCTCAGGTCATGATCCCAGCATCCTGGGATCGAGTCCCACATCGGCTCCTTGCTTGGCAGGGAGCCTGCTTCTTCCTCTGCCTCTGCCTGCCACTCTGTCTGCCTGTGCTCGCTCTCTCTCTCTCTCTAACAAATAAATAAATAAAATCTTTAAAAAAAAAAAAAAAAGATGGTTACTGTTACCTTCACCATATTTCCAAAAGTCACTTTTCTCCTCTTCTTGATCAAGCACTGGTGATTTTTTTTCCTGATCTTTACTATGAGTAAAACAGGTAGATTTTTTACAGATTAGATTTATGACTGTATAGAGATTGCCCTTGGAGTGAGCCCCCAAGAGTTCTTAATAATGATGTTAGCCAACACTCCAGGAATTCACCGAAGTCACCATTAAGTCTCATTTGCTCCGGCTTCTCCTGCTTCAGAGAATTTCATCCATATCCCCTGTACCAGCCTGCTGCTCCAGTCTGTCCTGTGGTCTCATTTGTCTGATGCACCTAAGAAAGGTCATTGATTTCTTCAGTTTGTTTAGCCTTTTTGTTTTCTTGCAGGAGGGTATGAAGACTTGCAAGCTCTTTACATGCCAGAGCAGAACCCAAAACTGCATCTTTTGTACAATTTATATTCTTTTAGATTTGCTTTATGACTATGAATATCATCAGTTTTGGTAAATGCCCTACATGCATTTGAAAATGCATGCATATCCTGCAATTTTTCAAGTATAGAGTTCTGTATGTATTGATTAGGTCAGTTCGATTAATGTCATTTTAATTCTATGTCTTATTTTCAACTTGCTTGTTCTGAGTAAACATCTCCAACTATGATACTCAATTTTCATTTCTTCTCTTTGATCTCTCAACTCTTGCATCATGTATCTTGAAGCTCTGCTGTTAGGTGCATAAGAAATACTATGGAATGGTCCTTCTTAAATATATACTTCTTTTTTTAAGATTTTATTTATTTATTTGACAGAGAAAGAGATCACAAGTAGACAGAGAGGCAGAGAGGCAGAGAGGCAGGCAGAGACAGAGGAGGAAGCAGGCTCTCTGCTGAGCAGAGAGTCCGATGCAGGGCTTGATCCCAGGACCCTGGGATCATGACCCGAGCTGAAGGCAGAGGCTTAACCCACTGAGCCACCCAGGCACCCCTTAAATATATTCTTCTTTACCTTGATTAATACCTCTTTAGCTTTGTCAATACTTCCCTTGTCATCTTTTTTTTAATTTAAAAAAAAACTTTAATTCCAGGGTCACCTGGGTGGCTCAGTTAAGCTGTCTGACTCTTGATTTTGGCTCAGGTTGTCATCTAAGGCTCGTGAGATCAAGCCCTGAGTCAGGCTCTGTGCTGGGCATGGGCCCTGCTTAAGGTTCCCTCTCTCCCTCTTCTTCTGCCCCTCCCCTGCTCTCTCTCTCTCTCCCTCTCAAAAAAAAAAAAAAAATTCCAGTATAATTAATGTACAGCATTATATTAGGTTGAAGTGTACAATATAGTGATCCAACAATTCCATTCACCTTGTGTTTTCATCAGATTTATTTTTGTTAACATATGCACTGTTTACTTTTTCATATCTTAGTGTTCATATGGTTTATCTTTTGCTTTCAACCCTTCATAACTGGCTACATAATAGATTTGGCTGTGTTGGGTTGTTTAGTAAAGAAATCACAACTGAAATAGCAGGTATAAGCACCCCTGCCTAGTTTAGGAAAATTAGTAGTAACTCTTCAAGATCAACCCACTTGCACATGCAAAACTGGTGAGTTAAATATGGATGTGATTGGTTATCATTATCCCTGTATCTTTGAAGCCTTTTATCATGGCACAAATGTCTGTAATTCCCAAACATTCAGTCATTGATCTTAGGTTACCACTGTTGAAGCAATTGTTGAAGCTTAATTAGTAAGGCTTGATGAGGATATATCTCTGATTTATCACTATTCAGTCATTTGTATTACCTCAAGAATGTTTTGAGAACTCACTATACCATAAATTTGGTGAAAAGGTATATATTTTTAATTTATATTTTTATATAGATTCATTGTCCACATAGATTCAGCAGTTCAATAATGTAGAACTATTTTGTTTTTCTGTTATTTTTGTCAGTTTCATTAGTTTGGTTTTCCGAGGAATTTTCACATGTTGCTTTAATTTTCAAATTTACTGACAAGTTTATTCCCATGTTTAAATTTTCACTATTCTCTTATAATAGAAATTATTATAGGGGCACTTGGGTGGCTCAGTTGGTTAAGCATCCGACACCTGATTTCAGCTCAGGTCATGATCTCAGGGTCACAGGATCAGCCCCATGTTGGGGCTCTGCACTCAGCAGAAAGTCTGCTTCTCTCCTGTTCCTTCTGCCTCTTCCTCTGCCCCACCTCCCCTTACTCATGGGCACATGCACGCTCTCTCTCAAATGGATAAATAGATCCTTAAAAAATAGAAACTATTATAGAACACTTATTGGCAATTTATGTTTTCTCAATTTAGTTCTTGATCAATATTGCTAGCTATTAGAGTACCTGGGTTGCTCAGTCGGTTAAGTGTCTGCCTTTGGCTCAGGTCATGATCCCAAGGTCTTGGGATGGAGCCCCATGGCTGGCTCTGCTCAGCAGGGGCCCTCTTTCTCCCTGTCCTTCCTTCTTGTGCTCTCTCTTGCTATCTCTGTCACTATCTGTCTTTTCCTCAAATGAATAAAATCTTTTAAAATAAAATTGCTAGGTATTTGTCAATTCCTTATAAGGAAACAGTGTCTGATTTTTTTTTTTTAGTATTTGTTGTTTTATGTTTTATTGTTTTGTACTGTCATCTTTATTTTTTAAACTTTATCTACTATTAAGCTTTAATTGGCTGTTATCTTTCTAGCTATATAAAATATTTTCAGTCTCTCTCCTTTTCTAATATATACCTTAAAATCCAGAAATTTCCATGTAAGCATTGCTTTGACTGCATTCTACAAATTTAATATGTTCTGTTTTCATTCAGACCAAAATATTTTTAATTGTGCATATTGGTCATATTTGGACCATTGCTTATTTAGAAGACTGTTCTTTAATTTTGAACCAAATTACTATTTTCTAACGCTTTTTCCTATACAATTTTTAAAAGTTCTATAGTTAAGGAATATATATTATGCAATTTTTATTTTTCCATTTGTTGAGACTTCCTTTATGACCATGGATATTATCAATTTTGCTAAATATCTCATGTGCAGTTGAACTTAATAGGTGTTCCACGATTGTTGAATATACTGTTTCATATGTGTCAGGTTAATTTGATTAACTTTGCTTAAATCTTTTATTTCCTTATTAATTTTTTGTCTGATTTTTTTCTCAGTCACTGAGAGAAGTATGTTAATATCTGCAAGTAGATTTTGGATTTTTCCATTTCTCTTTTTTGATTTCTCAATGTCTTCTTTATATATTTTGAAGCTATTTAATAGATAGGTACAAATCCCTGTTGAATTTTTTTTTAAGATTTTGTCTATTTGAGAGAGAGAGACAGGAGCAGGGGGCACAGGTGCAGTCCAGAGGAAGGGCAGAGGGAGAGAAAGATGGAGAAGTAGCCTTCCTGCTGAGCAGGGAGCCCAACTTGGGGCTTGATCCCAGGATCATGACCTGAGCCAAAGGCAGATGCTTAACTGATTAAGCCACTCAAGTGCCCCATCTCTGTTGAATTTTGTCATACTAAATATATCTTTATCTCTGTAAATACTTTATCTTTTCTGCTCTTAAAATCTTTTGTTCTGCCCCCTTTTTTGCCAATATAAGTTAGTAAAATATCATTATTTTGGAGTAGGAGTTCCTTCCTCTCAGTTCAGATACTGAATTTGTTTCTTTGGAGCATGTTGAATTAGATTCTGATTTGCAACTAGAGCCAATAAAAGATGGTAGGAGTATTTCTTGAGGAGACTAGGTATCTCCTTGCAAGGTAACTTTCCCAGAAGAGATAATTAGGGGGTCTCTAGCTTGAGGTGAGTGGGCTTTTCAGACAGAAGTCTGGCTCCTCCCCAGGGTAAAGGAGACTCGGGGATACTTGGGAGGATTGAGATACTCAGAATCTGTCAAGTCTACCTAGAATTTTTCTTTGCAAATGTCAGGGGTTTTTTTCCTTCTCAGTCAATGTCCCAACTTTCGCACTAGAATCTTGGCAAATCTATGTAGTCTACATTGTGATTCTATAACTCCACAATTAAAGTTTGATTTTTTTTGTAAGACTGACTCTGTGGCTAAAACAAATGAGGGATTCTTTTAGGTCTACCGTTATCAGCTCTCTGAGCTGAGAGTTTAGAGCCTTGATCTTCACTGTGCAAGTTCTCTGGTAGAACAGTCCTCAGGGTACTTAACTGTCATCACCACCCTTGGTCCTCCACACATTTGCTTCAATAGTGCACTTCATCATAATAAACATTGAGTGTTAATTTAATTCATTATGATGCCACTGCATGCCCATTCCCCATTGGACAGGAGTTTAGCAGTGTGTAAAGCAATGGACCTGCCCATACCAGTCCTGGAGTCCCATTTTGTCTGTCTCTCTTGACAGCACTCTTGGTACTAAATCTTGTATCTTTCAAGATCTAGTCCAGAAAAGAAAACCCACCAAGAGTAATTCATATAAAGAAATTCTTGAAAAGGTTTTAGAGGACCAAAAAGATGAAAAGAGAACATTGAGGTACATGGAGGTATGAGTTGTGAGAAAAAGCCCTACCCCTAAGATTGGGGGGAGAAAAGGGAAGAGGTTGGGGTTATCATAACTAGATACTTTCATAATGGGCCTCATAGATCTGGAATGTAGAAGGCAGGACATTTCTCAAGTGATGTTGGTGACAGGAAATCATAAAAGGGATTCTGTAGAGCTAATAGCTATACTTCTTGTAAGCACATGGTACTTGTTCCTTAGGAACTTGGAAGAAGGTCCTCCAGAATTGTGACTCAGATCTCAGAGAGACAAGTGCTACCCACATGAAGCTTGTATCAGAGTTTTTTGTGGTATGCCTGGAACATCTGAAAAAGGGACACTGGGTAGCTGGGGTGGGTTGCCCAAGGTACTGGAGAATGGCTCTGGATGTCGGGTACTCAGACTTCTGAGGAGGGCACACTGTTCATCAGGTACTCTACCTTTGTTGGGGCTTGATGGGACTCAACAAAGTCCCATCAACAAAGTTACCACATTCCCAGATTTTTCTGGGAATCTGGGAATGTGGTAACCAACTCTCACCACCAGAGCAAGGCACCAGAGCTGGGATTCATAGAAAGTAACAGCTGGCAAATAGGCAATTACAAGTCTCTTGTCCTTTTTTTTTTTTTTTGCCTTTTATTCTCTCTTTTGTGTCCTTGTTGATAAAACTTAAGGAACCCAAATAACATTGGAAATATAATGTGCAGATTCCCATCCCCAGCTTCATAGACAAACTATAAATTTTAGTTTTGGAGTTTAGGAAATGATTGATAATCAGCATAAGAAGTATCAGTAGAATGCTGTTAGAGCTTCTATGGTGATAGGTAGTCGCAGGTTACACTGATCTGTGGGAAGCTCTCTGATATGTAGTACCGTTGCACCCTGACATTTAGTATTGTTTCAGTTAGTTAGTTGTGGCTCACTAAATTGATTTTGTGACCCTGTTTGGTTTGTGACCCAAGTTTGAGAAACAGTGAAATTGAGGTTGTGATGGAGCAAGAGAGGAGACTCGGCAAGATAGGGGCTTTGAGAAATTTAAAATAGCTGCTGGAAATAGAAGAGCTAAGGATTCACACAGAGGAAACTCACACTGCTTGAAATGCTGGTCATGGCAGGAAGGAAGGGCTTTGGAGAGATACCAGTTTGCATAATTCATGGTCAGGCACTGTTCCTTCAGGGCTTTCTTCGGAGCCACCCAATGGTGACAGACTGCATGTCTCAAAGATTCTCAGCAATGAGCTTTTCTATTATTACCACATCATATTTCTGATGAAGCTTAATACAGGTTTTTTTCTTCTCTAGAATGCTTTAATAGTCATCTTTCAAATCACATACTCTCATTTTAATATTCCCAGATTTGTAGCTTGTACCAAGAATCTCATGAAGAGAGAACTGGAGAGGAAATCGAGTAATTAGGATTTCACCTCCACCAGAGATACTTTCCCTAAGAGAATTTATCTATCATTCTTGGCTTCCAGTAGCCATCCATTAGTTCTAAAAAAGTATCCAGACATATACAGGTGTTCTCAACATTACAACACTGAAGATATTTCTGACACTCGGTACTACTGATCCCATTTGTGTCCTTATGTAGAATACTCATGTCACCAGTGTGTGTTCAGGTGTGTCTCTAAATTTGTTTTAAGTTTTACCTCCAAATATTAAACAAATCACAGAGACTTTAAACTGAAAGTCAGTGAATAAGCAAAATTAACTTTTACCTGAGCTAAAATTTATGTCTTCAACAGGAATGGCATAAGTCCCCTTGAACTGTGGCTTTTTGAACATTTTAATGAACTGACTCTCCTCAATTTGGCCATCTCTAGAGAATTCAGCTAACTACCTGCCATGAAAAAATATAGACTAGAATCTGTATTTACACATCTAAGATGAGTCTCTTATGATTGAAAACATGGTGCAGCTGGGCCAGGTGGGGAGTAGGCTGCCACCTGCATGCTGTGTTTGGGGGCAGCTGGGCTATTTGCCTTCCCCCAAATAGCAGCCCATTCCCTGTTTTCCCATCAGTATGGCTGCCTTTCTTTGGATGTCCAGAGTTTTTCTACAGATAATAATGTGTTAAAAAGGGGTGCCTGCGTGGCTCAGTGGGTTAAAGCCGCTGCCTTCGGCTCGGGTCATGATCCCAGGGTTGTGGGATCGACATCGGGCTCTCTGCTCTGCGGACAGCCTGCTTCCTCCTCTCTCTCTGCCTCTCTGCCTACTTGTGATCTCTGTCTATCAAATAAATAAATAAAATATTTTAAAAAAAAGAACGAATGTGTTAAAAAAAAGAATGTGTTATAAAATAAAAATTTGGCTTGTTTTGAAGGGGTCTCCCCAAATTAATAATAAGTCCCTTAAGTAAGGCTTACTTTAACTCCTAACCTCAGACTGCATGGGGACTAGCACAGGAAAGGTTCAGAAAAGGGGAGGTGGAATAAACTGAATAAAGGGACAAAAAAATGGTGGGTTTTGGGTGAGTTGTCTGCATGCTTGGTGAAGACAGCAGGGTACTGGTAGACCAGTTTGGTAGACCAGACCAGACTGGTTTTGGGAGGAGGAGAAATTAGGGAGTCAGATGTCAATCTTTTTAAAATGGAAAATTTTCATGCCAGTTTACATGTTTAGAAAACAGTACGTAATAAATTTTTTTGTATCCACCAACAAGTTTCAACCATTATCCATCTATGACTAACCTCCTTCATCTCTTCCTCTGGAAATCTGTGCTTCCCCACCCCCTCCCTACATATATATGTGTGTGTGTGTGTGTGTGTGTGTGTGTGTGTGTGTGTGTGTAAATATATATGTATTCTTATATGACAATCTCAGGCATTTTATTAATTCCAGCCACATTCCAAGTGAAGAATCACTTTTGGCTTACCTTCTGGTCATTCTCCCACTCTCCCTACCCCACCAACCCCATCCTAGCTTTTTTTAAAATTTTTCACTTTCAGCACTGCAGCTCTGATGGCCCACCTCTTCCAGGACACAGATCCATAAAAGTCAGCTCTGCACAGTAAGCAGCTCAGAGGGAGGAGCCAGACCAGCATGCTTCACATCCTGCCCTCTTCTGCCTCAGACAGATGGCTCCATAATGACAGCTCCATAATGACAGCTCCATAATGGCAGTGGGTGAGGCCCTGCTGTACATCAGAGTCACTCTTCTGCTACTATGGGGAGGAATGTCTCTGTTCATTTCTGGCCACTCTCAGGCGAGGACCTCCCAGCACTTGTCCCCAGAATTGGTGATCCCCTTGAAGGTGACCGGCAGGGGCAGAGGTATAAAAGGTCCAGGCTGGCTCTCCTACAGCCTGCAATTTGGGGGCCGGA
>RCUC01051439.1:0-15822 GCA_003697995.1 Taxidea taxus jeffersonii | reverse complement strand
AAAATCTACAAAGAGCTTAGCAAACTCAACACCCAAAGAACAAATAATCCAATCAAGAAATGGGCAGAGGACATGAACAGACATTTCTGCAAAGAAGACATCCAGATGGCCAACAGACACATGAAAAAGTGCTCCACATCACTGGGCATCAGGGAAATACAAATCAAAACCACAATGAGATACCACCTCACACCAGTCAGAATGGCTAAAATGAACAAGTCAGGAAATGACAGATGCTGGCGAGGATGTGGAGAAAGGGGAACCCTCCTACACTGTTGGTGGGAATGCAAGCTGGTGCAACCACTCTGGAAAACAGCATGCAGGTTCCTCAAAAATTGAAAATAGAGCTACCTTATGACCCAGCAATTGCACTACTGGTTATTTACCCTAAAGATTCAAATGTAGTGATCCGAAGGGGCACGTGTACCCGAATGTTTATAGCAGCAATGTCCGCAATAGCCAAGTTATGGAAAACCTAGATGTCCATCAACAGATGAATGGAAAAAGAAAAAGTGATATATATATATATATATATATATATATATATATATATATATATATACACAATGGAATACTATGCAGCCATCAAAAGAAATGAAATCTTACCATTTGCGACGACATGGATGGAACTAGAGGGTATTATGCTTAGCGAAATAAGTCAATAGGAGAAAGACAACTATCATATGATCTCCCTGATATGAGGAAGTGGAGATGGAATGGGGGTGGGGGCTAAGGGAGTAGGAAAAGAATAAATGAAACAAGATGGGATTGGGAGGGAGACAAACCAAAAGAGACTCTTAATGTCATAAAACAAACTGAGGGGGGGTTGGGGGGGAGGGGGGTTTGGAGAGGGTGGTGGGGTTACATTATATGTTTAAATAAAAAAATAAAAAAAAGACATAGTGTGTCAGGATGGATTAAAAAACACAACTTATCTATATGCTGCCTACATGAGACTCATTTTAGAGCCATAGACACCTGCAGATTGAAAGTGAGGGGATGAAGAACCATCAAGCTAATGGACATCAAAAGAAAGCCAGAGTAGCCATACTTATATTGGACAAACGAGATTTTAAAGCAAAGACTATGAGAAATGAACAAGAGCATAAGAAAGGGGTCTTCAACAAGAAGATCTAACAATTATAAATATTTATGCCCCCAACATGGGAGCACAAAAATATATAAAACAACTAATAACAAACAAAACAAAATAAAGAAATTAAAAATAAAACAAACAAAATAAAGAAATTCATTGATTGTAGTACAATAATAGTAGGGGTTGCTAACACCCCACTTACAGCAATGGATCATCTAAACAGAAAATCAACAAGGAAACAATGACTTTGAATGAAACACTGGAGCAAATGAACTTAACAGATATATCCAGAAGATTTCAACCTAACGCAGCAGAACACACATTCCTCTTGAATGCACGTGGGACATTCTCCAGGTTAGATCACATATCAATTTCAAATCAGTTCTCAAAGTACAAAGAGACTGAGGTCACACCATGCATATTTCTGACCACAACACTATGAAACATGAAGTCAACCACAAGACAAAATTTGAAAGGGCCACAAGTACATACATGGGTATTTAAGAACATCCTACTAAGCAATGAATAGGTCAACCAGAAAATTAAAGAAGAAATTTTTAAAAATACATTTAAACAAATGAAGAGAAAACACAACAGTCCAAAACACTTGGGATGCAGGTAAAATGGTCACAAGAAGGAAGTAAATAGCAATACAGTCCTATCAAAAGAGGCAAGAAAATTCTCAAATACATAACCTAACCTTATACCGAAAGGAGCTAAATAAAAAAGAACAACACATGAAGCCTAAAGCCTGCAAAAGAAGGGAAATAATAAACATTAGAGCAGAAATAAATGATGTAGAAAAAATTTCAGCAAAACAGATCAATGAAACCGAAAGCTGGTTCTTTGAAAGAATTAATGAAGTTGGTAAACCCATAGCCAGCTTTATTAAAAAGAAAAGACATGTCTCCAAAGGCAAGGGAAACAAAAACGAAAATGAACGTTTGCAACTTCATCATGGTGAAAGGTTCTGCAGAGCAAAGGAAACAGTCAACAAAACAAAGAGGCAACCCACAGAATGGGAGAAGATATTCGCAAGTGACATTACAGACAGAGGGCTGATATCCAAGAGCTATAAAGAACTTCTCAAACTCAATACCCAAAACACAAATAATCAAGTCTACAAATGGTCAGAAGACATGAACAGATACTTCTCCAAAGATGACATACAAATGGCTAACAGACACATTTAAAAATGTTCATTGTCAATAGCCATCAGCGAAATTCAAATCAAAACCACATTGAGATACAATCTCACACCAGTTAGAATGGCAAAAATTACCAAGGCAAGAAGCAACAAAAGTTGGAGAGCGTGTGGAGAAAAGGGAAGCCTCTTATACTGTTGGTGGGAATCCAAGTTGCTACAGCCACTTTGGAAAACGGTGTGGATGTTCCTCAAAAAAAAATTTTTTTTAATAGAGCTACCCTAAGACCCAACAATTGCACTACCAGGAATTCACCCCAGAGATACAGATGTAGTGAAAAGAAGGGCCATGTGCACCCCAATGTTCATAGCAGCAATGTCCACAATGGCCAAACTGTGGAAAGAGCTGAGATGCCTTTCAACAGATGAAAAGATAAAGAAGATGTGGTCTATATATACAATGAAATATTAGTCATCAGAAAGGATGAACACCCAACTTCTGCATCAACATGGATGGGACTGGAGGAGATCATGCTAAGTGAAATAAGTCAAGCAGATAAAGTCAATTATCATATGGTTTCACTTATTTGTGGAACATAAGGTATAGCATGGTATAGCATAGGAGAAGGAAGGGATAAATGAAGGGGGATGGGAATCAGAGATGAAGATGAACCATGAGAGACTATGGACTCCAGGTCCATAGTATTGATGGGTTGAAGGAAGGCATGTATGGCATGGAGCACTGGGTGTTATATGCAAACAATGAATCATAGAACACTACATCAAAGATAATGTAATGTACTGTATGGTGACTAACATAACATAATAAAAAAAGACAAAGGACCCTAATAAATGAAATCACAAATGAGAAAGAAGAAATCACAACCAACATCACAGAAATATAAACAATTGTAAGAGAATATTATGAAAAAAATTATGACAACAAAATGGGCAATCTGGAAGAAATGGAAAAATTCCTAAAAACATAGACTGCCAAAGCTGAAATGGGAAGAAACAGAAAATTTTAACAAGCCCATAGCCAGCAAATAAATTGAATCCGTAATCAAAAATCTCCCCACAAACAAAAGTCCAGGGCCAGATGATTTCTCAGGGGAATTCTATCAAACATTTAAAGAAGAGTTAATGCTTATTCTTCCAAAACTGTTTCAAAAAACAGAAATGGAAGGGGAACATCTAAGTTCCTTCTATAAGGTCAGCAGAACCTTAATTCCGAAACCAAAGACCTCACTAAAAAAGAGAACTACAGGCTAGTATCCCCAGTGAACATGGATGCAGAATTCTCAGCAAGATACGAGCAAATCAAATCCAATAGCACATTACAAGAATTATTCCAATGACCCCACAATCAAGTGAATTTTATTCCTGGGCTGCAGGGCTGGTTCCATATTCACAAATCAATCAAAATGATATACCACATTAATAAAAGAAAGGATAATACCATATGATCCCCTTAATAGATGCAGAAACAGTATATGACAAAATACAACATTTATGCTTGATAAGAACCCTCAAGAAAGTAGGAATAGATGGAACATACCTCAACATCACAAAGGCTATAAACAAAAGACCCACAAATAATAATATCCTTAATGAGGAAATACTGAGAGCCTTCCCCCTATGATCAGGAACAAGCCAGCGGTGTCCATTCTCATCATTACTATTTAACTTAGTACTGAAAGTCTTAGCCTCCGCAATCAAACAACTAAAAGAAATAAAAGGGATCCAAATCAGCAGAGAAGTCAAACTTTCACTGTTTGCAGACAACATGATACTCTGTAAAGAAAACCTGAAAGACTCCACCAAAATCTGCTAGAACTAATGCATGATTTCAGAAAAGTTGCTGACATAAAAATCAATGTACTGAGTTGCTTGATACAAAATCAAGGTACAGAAGTCTGTTGCATTTCTATACACCAATAATGAAGCAGCAGAAAAAGAAATCAAGGAATCGGTCCCAGTTACAATTACACCCCAAACCAAAAGGTATTTAGGAATGTAAACCTAACAAAAGAGGTAAAAGATCTATACTTTGAAAACTATAGAACACTTATGAAAGAAATTGAAGATGACACAAAGAAATAAAAATGCTCATGGGTTGGAAAAACAAACACTGTTAAATTGTCTACTCTACCCAAAGCAATCTACACGTTTAATGCAATGTCTATCAATATATCAATGTCATTTTTCACAGAGCTAGAACACACAATTTTGAAATTTGTGTGGAACCACAAAGGACCCCAATTAGCCAAAGCAACTTTGAGAACGAAAATCAAAGGTAGAAGCATCACAATTCTGAACTTCAAGCTATATGGCAAAGCTGTAGTCATCAAGACAGTACGCTACTGGCACAAAAACAGATACATAGATCAATGGAACAGAACAGAAAACCCAGAAGTGGACCACAACTCTATGGTCAACTAATCTTCGACAAAGCAGGAAAGAATATCCAATGGAAAAATACCATCTCTTCAACAAATGATGTTGGGAAAATTGTACAGCCACATGTAGAAAAATGAAACTGGACCATTTTCTTACCATACAAAAATAAACTCAAAATGAATGAAGACCTAAACGTGAGACAGGAATCCATCAAAATCCTAGAGGGGAACACAGGCAGTAACCTCTCTGACATTGGCCATAGCAACAAATGTTTTATTAGATGTGTCTCCTGAGGCAAGGGAAACAAAAGCAAAAGTAAACTATTGGTACTACATCAAAACAAAAGCGTCTACACAGTGAAGGAAACAATCAAGAAAACTAAAAGGCAACCTTTGGAATGGGAGAAGATATTTGCAAATGACATATCTTATAATGTAATCCAAAATACATAAAGTATCCAAAATACATAAAGAACTTTATTTTTTTTTTCAGTGTTCCAAGATTCATTGTTTATGTACCACATCCAGTGCTCCATGCAATATGTGTCCCACTTATACCCACCACCAGGCTCACCCACCTCCCACCCCCCTCCCCTCTAAAACCCTCAGTTTGTTTCTCAAAGTCGACAGTCTCTCATGGTTCATATCCTCCTCCGATTTTCCCCAATTCACCTTTCCTTTCGTTCTCCGAATGTCCCCCAAGTTATTTCTTATGTTCCACAAGTAAGTGAAACCATATGATGATTGACTTTCTCTGTTTGATTTATTTCACTCAGCATAATCTCCTCCAGTCCCATCCATGTTGATACAAAAGTTGGGCATTCACCCTTTCTGATGGCTGAGTAATATTCCATTGTATATATAGACCACATCTTCTTTATCCTTTTGTCTGTTGAAGGGCATCTTGGCTCTTTCCACAGTTTGGCAATTGTGGACATTGAACTTTTAAAACTCAGTCGGATGATGGGCACTAAGGAGGGCACGTGAAGTGAAGAGGAATGGTTGTTATACACAACTGATGAATTATCGAACTCTACATCAGAGACTAATGATGTACAATATGCTGGCTAATCGAATTTAGATTTTTAAAAATTCAACACGCAAAACACAAATAATCCACTTGGAAAATGGGCAGGAAATATGGATAGACATACATACAGATGGCCAGAAGACACATGAAAAGATTTTCTACATCACTGCTCATCAGGGAAATACAAGTCAAAACTACAATGAGATACCACCTCACACCTGTCGGGACGGCTAAAGTTAACAACACAGAAAATGACAGGTGTTGGCAAGGATGTGGAGAAAGAGGAACCCTCTTGCACTGTTGGTGGAAATGCAAACTGGCGCATCTACTGTGGAAAGTAGTATAGAGGTTCCCCCAAAAGTTAAAAGTAGACCTAAGTTTATGATCCAGGAATTGCAGTGCTAGGTATTTACACAAAGGATACAATAATACTAATTGGAAAGGAAACATGCACCCGGATGTTTATCATTATCAACAGTAGCCAAATTATGGAAACAGCCCAAGTATCCATGAATGGATAAAGAAGAGGTGGTGTATCTATTTAATGGATTACTCAGCCATAAAAATGAATGAAATTTTGCCATTTGCAACAGCATAGATGGAACTATAGAGTATGATACTAAGTGAAATACATCAGTCAGAGAAGGACAGAGAACATATGTTTTCACTCTTAAGTGGAATTTAAGAAACAAAACAAATGAGCAAAGGGGAAAAAGTGAGAGAGACAATCCAAGAAACAGACTCTTAACTATAGAGAAGAAACTGCTGGTTATCAGACAGCAGGTGGGTGGAGGGATGGGTTAAATAGGTGATGGAGATTAACATGTACACTTATCATGATTAACACTGAGTAATGTCTAGAATTGTTGAATCACTATATTGTATACCTGAAATTAATGTAACTCTGGGTGTTAACTACATTGGAATTAAAATTTTAAATTTAATTAAAAAATTTTTTAAAAGATACCACAAGAAATCTATAGATCAATATTCCTTATGAGAAGAGAATGCAAAAAATCATCAATAACAAGTACTAGTAACCAAATAAAACAACATCAATAGGAATATAGACCATGACCAACTGAGATTTATCTCGGGAATGCAAGTGTGGTTCAATATATGAAAATCAATGTAATTCATCACATTAGTAGACTGAAGGAAAAAAAAGGCATGGCCATCTCAATAGATGGTCTGATAAAAACATTCAACAACCTAGGAATAGAATGGAACTTCCTCAACATGATAAAGGGCATTTATGAGAAATGTACAGCTAACATTCTACACAATGGTAAAAGACTGAACTCTTTCCCTTATGAACAAGAAAAACACAAGGATGCCTGCTTTCATTACTACTATTCAACATTGACTGGAAATTCTAGCCAGTTTAAATAGACAAGGAAAAAGAGATAAAGAACATCCAGATTCAAAAGAAGAAATAAAATTATCTCTATTTTCAGGTGACATGCTCCTATATAGAGAAAATCCCATAAAGTCCACGAGAAGGCTACTACAGTCAATAAGTGAATCCAGCAAAGTTGCAGAATACAAAATCAGGACACAAATATCAGTTGTACCATTATACACTTGTAATGAACAACCTAAAAGGAAATTAATCTCCTCCAGTCCCATCCATGTTGATGCAAAAGGTAGGATCATTTCTGATGACTGAGTAATATGGATGGAACTAGAGGAGATTATGCTGAGTGAAATAAGTCAAGCAGAGAAAGTCAATTATCATATGGTTTCATTTACTTGTGGAATATGGAGGACATTAGGAGAAGGAAGGGAAAAATGAAGGGGGAGGGATCGGATGGGGAGACAAACCATGAGAGACTGTGGACTCCGAGAAACAAACTGAGGGTTTTAGAGGGGAGGAGGGTAGAGAGATGGGTTGGTCCAGTGATGGGTATTAAGTAGGGCATGTATTGCATGGAGCACTGGGTGTTGTACATAAACAATGAATCTTGGAACACTACATCAAAAACTAATGACATACTGTATGGTGACTAACATAACATAATAAAAATAATTTAAAAATAAAATAAAAGGATATTAAGAAAGCAATTCCATTTATAACAACATCAAAATGAACAAAACACCCAAGAATAAATGTAAGGAAAGAGGTGAAAGATTTGTACACTGAAAACCACCAAACATTGCTGAGAGTAAAAAATAAAAGAAAATGCATCCCATGTCCATGGGTTATGAGACTCATTATTGGTAAAAGATTTCAGAACTACCCAAAGCCATCTACAGATTCAATGCAATCACTATCAACATTCCAATAGGCTTTTTTGAAGAAATGGAAAGCTGCTCCTGAAATTCATATGAAATTCATATGGAAATACAATAGACCCAAATAACCAAACAATCTTGAAAAAGAACAAAGTTGGAGGACTCATACTTCCTGATTTCAAAACTTACAAAACTACAGCAGCTGAAATAGTGCAGTAATGCATAGAAATAGATATATAAATAAATGGGAAAAAATGAGAGTCCAGCAATAAATCCATACATATATGGCTAATTGATTATCAGTGTGGATGCCTAGTCCATTCAATGGGGAAAGAAATAGTGTTAGCAAAACTCAACTATTGTGACTTCAAATTTAGCAATCTATCTTACACATGACACCAAAAGCACAATCAACAAAAGAAAAAAAATAACTGGACTTCATTGAAAGCTAAAAACTTTGTGCATCAAAGAACATTATCAAGAAAGTGAAAATACAGTGGTCTAAGAAGGTGACATAGGAAGGCTCTGAACTCACCGGCTTCCACAGACAATTTGAAGCTATACATACATACAGAGCAATTCCTCCTGAAGAACCGAGGGCTGATTGAATAGCTTCTGACCCCACTCAAAAAAAAAAAAAAAAGATACAGGGGGAGGAGAAAGATTAAAGAAGAGTAGGACTCCTAAATATCATTGGGTCCCAGGAATTCAGCTAGAGAGTTATCAAACCATTCTGAACACCTACAAAATCAACAGCAGTTTGAAGAGAAGAATAGCAACAATTCTATCAAAAGATATCAAAAGAAAAGCAACCATTCTCTGGAAGATAAGATGTGTGGAGAAGTGAATCCAAGGTGATAAATGGGAAGATGGACTGTGGGGGGAGAGGCCGGTTCCCGGGAAGCAGTAGAGCAGCAGAACACAAAATCAAAACTTTTAGAAGTCTTCTCCACTGAGAAACATCGCTTCAGAGGCTAAGCTGGAGTTGGAGCCCTCGCAGGGGCAGTGTCGTCTCAGGTCCCCTGGCGTCACAAAAAGACCAGGGGTGTCTGAGTGTGGCAGAGCTCCCACGTATCAGTGTGAGAAGGCCAGCTGCAGAGATGGAGCTGAGGAGTGTGCTCTCAGCTTGCAGTTACCTTAAACTATGATCTGTGGCACACTTGGGCCACTCTTCTTCCAGGAGGGACCCCACAAGTGGCAGATCCAGGGATACTCACCTTCCTCTTCCGGCAGGAGTGGCGGGGGAGCATGCTACAGGAATCTGCTGGGTTTGGAGACTCCAAATGGGGCCATACACCAGAGATAGAAACACACGATCACAGGCCAGGTGAGCACGGAGTGTGGCCAGAGACCAGGGAAACGGGAGTGATTGACTGCTTTTCTCCAAGGGCACACTGAGAAGAGGGAGCTCTCATCTGAGGAGAGCTCTCAGCTCCTCTGGGGCTGGAGATTAGGAGGCCTCCATCTTCATTCTCCTCCTCCAAAGCTGTATGGAAAGGGTTCAGGGAACAAAAGCTACACGGGAAAAACTGGGCAGATTACTTAGCCTGCCCTCTGGCAAGGACAGTGCAATTCCACCTCAGGCAAAGACATTTGAGAATCACTGCAATAGGCTCTTCCTCAGAAGATCAGCAAGAACATCCAGCAAAGATCAAGTTCACCAGTCAATGAGAACTGCAAAACTAAAGAGCTACAGGAATATAGCCCATAGAATTCATGGCTTTTCCCCCATGATTCTTCAGTCTTTCAAACAAACTTTTTTCAATTTTATTTTTTTCTTATTCTATTTTAAAATTTTTCCTCTTTCCCAATTTAAACTTGTTTAATTATTTTATCTTATCAATACCTTTTAAAAAATCTTTTAAAATTTTCATTGTTATAGTCATATTCTATCCCTTTATTGCATTTAATCTTATTTTTTGTATACATATAAGTTTTTCTTTCTTTAAAATTTTGGGATACAGTTTCTTCTAACAGGTAAAACTATACCCTAACTAGCACATGGCTTTGTTCTAGTCTCCAGCCTGATCAAACTCTCTCCTTTTCACCCCCCTCATTTTTAAAAAAAATTATTTATTTATTTGACACAGAGAGAGACATCACAAGTAGTCAGAGAGGCAGGCAGAGAGAGAGAGGGAAGCAGGCTCCCTGCTGAACAGAGAGCCCGATGGGGGGTTCAATCCCAGGACCCTGAGATCATGACCTGAGCCAAAGGCAGAGGCTTCACCCACTGAGCCACCCAGGTGCTCCTCTTTTTTCAAACAACTTCTTATCACTTCCGTTTTTAAATATTTTTAAATTTTCATCTTTACACTCATATTCCACCTCTCCATTGTGTTTATCCTTATTTTTGCGTATATATATGAGTTTTCCCTTCCTTAAAATTTTGGGAGGCAGTTTCCTCTAATGACCAAAATACACCCAAAATCAAGTGTGTGGCTCTGTTCTATTCATCACTCTCATGATATATATATATATACATATACATATATGTATATATATTTTTTTTTCCTCCTTTCTTCTCCTGGTTTTGGGTGTCTTATGATTTGATTAGCGTATATTTTTCTGGGGTAGTTGCTACCATTTTAATATTTCATTCTCTCATTCATCTATTCTTATCTGGACAAAATAATAAGGCAGAAAAACTCACCTCAAACAAACAGAACAAGACACAGTACCAATGGCTAGGGACCTAATCAATATGGATAGTAGTAAGATGTCAGAACCAGAGTTCAGAATGACAATTATCAAGATGCTACCTGGGCTTGAAGAAAACATGGAAGATACCAGAGAATCCCTTTCAGGAGAAATAAAATCCCTTTCTGGAGAAATGAAGGAACTAAAATCTAAACAAGTTGAAATAAAAAAGCTATTAGTGAGGTGCAATAAAAAATGGAGGCTCTTGCTACTAGGATAAATGTGGCAGAAGAGACCATTAGTGATATAGAAGACCAAATGATGGAGAATAAAGAAGCTGAGAAAAAGAGAGATAAACAACTACTGGCTCACAAGGGGAGAATTCAAGAGATAAGTGATACCATAAGATGAAACAATATTAGAATAATTGATCCCAGAATAAGAAGAAAGGGAGAGGGTGGCAGAAGGTATATTGGAGCAAATTATAGCAGAGAACTTCCATAATTTGAGGGAGGAAACAAACATCAAAATCCAGGAGGCTCAGAGAGTCCCCCTCAAAATCAATAAAAATAGGTCAACACCCCATCATCTAATAGTGAAACTTACAAGTCTCAGAGACACAAAGAAAATCCTGAAAGCAGCTCAGGCCAAGATGTCTGTAACCTACAATGGTAGAAATATTAGACTTGGAGGAGACCTATCCACAGAGACCTGACAGGCCAGAAAGGACTGGCATGATATATTCAGAGAACTAAATGAGACAAATATGCAGACAAGAATATTATATCCAGCTAGGCTGTCATTGAAAATAGAAGGAAAGATAAAAAGCTTCCAGGACAAACAAAAACTCAAAGAATTAGCAAACACCAAACCAGCTCTACAGGAAAAATTGAAAGGGGTCCTCTAAGCAAAGAGAGACCCTAAAAGTAGTAGATCAGAAAAGAACAGAGACAATATACAGTAACAGTCACATTACAGGCAATACAATGGCACTAAATTCATATCTCTCAATAGTTACCCTGAATGTAAATGGGCTAAATGCCCCAATCAAAAGACACAGGGTTTCAGAATGGATAAGAAAACAAAACCCATCAATATGCTGCCTGCAAGAAACTCATTTTAGATCCAAATACACCTCCAGATTGAAAGTGAGGGGGTGGAAAACAATTTACCATGCTAATGGACATCAGAAGAAAGCTGGGGTGGCAATCCTTATATCAGATAAATTAGATTTTAAGCAAAAAACTATAATAAGAGTTGAAAAAGGACACTATTTCATACTTAAAGGGTCTGTCCAACAAGAAGATCTAATAACTTTGAATATCTATGCCCCTAACAAGGGAGCAGACAATTATATAAACCAATTAATGACAAAATCAAAGAAGCACATTGACAATACAATAGTAGTAGGGGACTTTAACACTTCCCTCAGTGAAATGGACAGATCATCCAAGCAAAAGATCAACAAGGAAATAAAGGCTTTAAATGACACACTGGACCAGATGGACATCACAGATATATTCAGAACATTCCATCCCAAAGCAACAGAATACACATTCTTCTCTAGTGCACATGGAACATTCTCCAAAACAGATCACATCCTGGGTTATAAATCATGTCTCAACTGGTACCAAAAGATTGGGATCATTCCCTGCATATTTTCAGACCAAAATGCTTTGAAACTAGAACTCAGCCACAAGAGGAAAGTTGAAAAGAACTCAAACACATGGAGACTAAAGAGCATCCTACTAAAGAATGAGTGGGGAAAAAAATTAAAAAGAAAAAAAAAAGAATGAGTGGGTCAACCAGGAAATTAAAGAAGAATTTTGAAAAAAATTCATGGAAACAAATGAATATGAAAGCACAACTGTTCAACACCTTTGGTACACAACAAAGGCGGTCCTGTGAGGAAAGTATAAAAGAATACAACCCTTCCTCAAGAAACAAGAAAGATTTCAAGTACACAACCTAACCCTACAACTAAAGGAGCTGGAGAAAGAATAGCAAAGAAAATCTAAACCCCGCAGAAGAGAAATAATAAAGATCAGAGTAGAAATCAATGAAATAGAAACCAAAAAAAAAAAAACAAAAACCAGTAGAACAGATCAACGAAACTAGGAGCTGGTTCTTTGAAAGCATTAATAAGATGGATAAACCCCTGGCCAGACTTCTCAAAAAGAAAAGAGAAAGGACCTAAATTAATAAAATCATGAGTGAAAGAGGAGAGATCACAACCAACACCAAAGAAACATAAACAAGTAAAGAACATATTATGAACAACTATACACCAGCAAATTTGACAATCTGGAATAAATGGATGCATTCCCAGAGATGTATAAACTACCAAAACTGGGGGCACCTGGGTGGCTCAGTGGGTTAAAGCCTCTGCTTTCAGCTCAGGTCATGGTCTCATGTCCTAGGATTGAGCCCCCTATCGGGCTCTCTGCTCAGCAGGGAGCCTGTTTCCTCCTCTCTCTCTCTGCCTGCCTCCCTGCCTACTTGTAATCTCTGTCTGTCAAATAAATAAATAAAATCTTAAAAAAAACTACCAAAACTGAACCAGGAAGAAATAGAAAACCGGAACAGACCCATAACCAGTAAGGAGATTGAAGTAGTCATCAAAAATCTCCCAAGAAACAAGAGCCCAGGGCCATACAGCTTCCCAGGGGAATTCTACCAAACTTTTAAGGAAGAATGAATTCCTATTCTCCTGAAACTGTTCCAAAAATTAGAAATGGAAGGAAAACTTCCAAACTCATTTTATGAGGCCAGCATCACCTTGATCCCAAAACCAGACAAAGATCCCATCAAAAAGGAGAATTACAGACCAATATCCCTGATGAACATGGATGCAAATATTCTCAGCAAACTACTAGCCAACGGGATCCAACATTACATTAAAAGGATTATTCAGCATGACAAAGTGGGATTTATTCTGGAGCTGCAAGTTTGGCTCAGTATCTGCAGATCAATCAATGTGATACAATACATTAATAAAAGAACAAGAACCATATGATGCTCTGAATAGATGCTGAAAAGGCTTTTGACAAAGTACAACACCCTTTCTTGATCAAAGCTCTTCAGAGTGTAGGGATAGAGGATACATACCTCAGTATCATCAAAGCCATCTGTGAAAAATCCATAGCGAATACCATCCTCAATGGGGAAAAACTGAGAGCTTTTCCACTAAGGTCAGGAACACGGCAGGGATGTCCACTATCACCACTGCTATTCAATATGGTACTAGAAGTCCTAGCCTCAGCAATCAGACAACAAAAAGAAATTAAAGGCATCCGAATCAGCAAAGAAGAAGTAAAACTCTCTCTTTGAGGAAGATATGATACTTTCTGTGGAAAATCCCAAAGACTCCATTCCAAAACTGCTAGAACTCATACAGGAATTCAGTAAACTGTCAGGATATAAAATCAATGCACATAAATCTGTTACATTTCTATACACCAACAGCAAGACAGAAGAAAGAGAAATTAAGGAGTTGATCCCATTTACAATTGCACCCAAAACCATAAGATACCTAGGAATAAACCTAACCAAAGAGGCAAAGAATCTGTACTCGGAAAACTATAACATACTCATGAAAGCAACTGAGGAAGACACAAAGAAATGGAAAAATGTTCCATGCTCATGGATTGGAAGAACAAATATTTTGAAAATGTCTATGCTACCTAGAGCAATCTATACATTTTTTAATTTAATTTAATTTTTTTCAGTGTTCCAAGATTCATTGTTTGTGCGCCATAGCCAGTGCTGCCTGCAATAGGTGCCCTCCTTAATACCCACTATTAGGCTCACCCAACCCCCCACCCCCTCTTCTCCAAAACCTTCAGTTTGTTTCTCAGAGTCCCCAGTCTCTCATGGTTCATCTCCCCCTCCAATTTCTGCCAACTCATTTCTCCTCTCCTTCTCCCAATGTCTTCCATGGTATTCCTTATGCTCCACAAGCAAGTGAAACCATATGGTAACTGACTCTCTATGCTTGACTTATTTCACTCAGCAATCTGCACATTTAATGCAATCCCTATCAAAATAGCATCAATTGTTTTCAAGGAAATAGAACACATAATCCTAAAATTTATATGAAACCAGAAAAGACCTCGAATAGCCAGAAGAATCTTAAAAAAGAAGATCTTAACTGAAAGCATCACAATTTCAGACTTCAAGCTCTATTACAAAGCTGTCATCATCAAGACAGTATGGTACTGGCACAAAAACAGACACATAGATCAATGGAACAGAATAAGGAGCCCAGAAATGAACCCTCAACTCTACGGTCAACTGATCTTTGACAAATCAGGAAAGAATGTCCAATGAAAAGAAAGACAGCCTCTTCAACAAATGGTGTTGGGAAAATTGTGGATAGTTTAAGGGACCTCTGGGACAACATCAAGCATACTAACAATCACATTATAGGGGTCCTAGAAGGAGGCAAAAGAGATAATGAAGCAGAAAACTTATTTGAAGAAAGAATGGCTGAAAGAATTCCTACGCTGGGGAAGAAAACAAACATCCAGATCCAGGAAGCATGGAGTCCAAAACAAGATGAACTCAAAAAGATTCACACCAAGATATATTATAATTAAAATGGCAAATTTTAAAGATAAAAAGAGAATGTTGAAGGCAGCAAGAGAAAAACAAATAGTGACATATAAGAGAAACCCCATAAGACTATCAGTTGATTTTTCAGCAGAAATGTTGCAGGCCACAGCAAAGGAGACAGTCAACAAAACTACAAAGCAACCTGCAGAATGGGAGAAGATATTTTCAAATGACGTTACAGATAAAGGGCTGGTATCCAAGGTCTATAAACAACTTCTCAAACCCAACACCCAAAAACCAAATAATCCAGGCAAGAAATGGGAAGAAGACATGAACCAAACAATTCTGCAAAGAAGACATCTAAATGACAAATCCATTAAAAAAGTGCTCAACATCACTCAGCATCAGGGAAATATAAATTAAAACCACAATGAGATACCACCTCACACCAGTTAGAATGGCTAAAATTAACAAGGCAGGAAACAACAAATGTTGGCAAGAAGGTTGAGAAAGGGGATCTCTCTTACACTCTTGGTGGGAATGCAAGCTGGGGCAACCACTCTGGAAAACAGTATGGAGCATCCTCAAGAAGTTCCCAAAGATACAGGTCTAGTGCAAAGCAGGGGCACCTGCACCCCAATATTCATAGCAGCAATGTTCACAATAGGCAAACTGTGGAAGGAGCCGAGATGCCCTTCAACAGATGCATGGATAAAGAGGATGTGGT
>RCUC01051436.1:0-20850 GCA_003697995.1 Taxidea taxus jeffersonii | reverse complement strand
AAAGAAAATTTAAAATCAAAGCCAAAATTAAAACAAAATGATTTAAAAAATAAAACTCTGAAATAACTATTCTATGTAAATGTCTATCTTAAACTCACTTGCCAGAAATTAGCCACATGATAAAATGTTCAGTGTCATGAGCTATACATGCTTTAGACTTTAGTGGGTTGTTTTTGGGTTTGGGGTAATATTTTTTGCTATTTTAAAGTAAAACTTGAGATCAGCCAATTTTCAACTTACTAAAAATAATCATTATATTTAGAAATGATTGAAAATTAACTAATAGCTTAGAAACTTTATTCATACAAACCTAGCTTTAATAAATAGTTGAGAATATCCAAATGTCTCATAAGCAGTTCATGGCATATATTTCTCTACATTCTTAACCTTATTTAAGTTTCACAGTAATTTAAAAATAGAATTTAAAGGTGGCAAATTAGGGTTTTCTTTTTCTTTCATCTAAACTTTTTTAAAAGATTACCCATGGTAGGACATAAATTTTAAAAAATGAAAAAAGTAACCTTATAATTAAAGTATAAAATGGAATGAATATACATTCAAAATGGTCTTGACATCTAAAATGCTTAACATTAAAAAAATACTGAATTTTGGAAGTACAGCTACAAATTAGGAATAATCATCAGGTCCTGCTTAGAAAGCTTCTGAGTATTTTTTAGGGGAGATGAGTGATATGTTTCCATATACTTGCCTTCTCAATAAACTGCATCTTGAACTTCTATCTACAAAGTATAATTAGATATTGTAGACAAAAATATATAGGAATATTTTAACCATTCTGCAAGAGGAAAATAGTTTAACCACTTGATGTGGTTTGGGCATGCTCTACCCTTTTTTCCACCTCTTGTGTTGCAGGCAGGTGGCTAGTAAGGCCAATAATTCTGATCTCTGCTTTAAAGCTGAAAATAAATCAAGCATGGGGTCCTCTTATTTATAAGCAAAGAAAGGGACACATATCTGCTACTAATTCTGCCAGCCTAAATTATTATACCTTGGTTAATAGATTGATAGAGAAATTCAAAAGAATTAAATTATTGTATTTTGAGGGAGCCAAGGATAAATACAGTAGGACAATTATGAGATTATTTTAAAGACCTTTAGTATACTCTAAAATATCAGTCAGGAAGAAGTTGCTATTGAGTATTTATCCAAGCCATTTTGTGAGGATTACAATCTCCTAAATCCATGTTGGTTATGGAAATTGGCCAGTAAGATTTACTAAGCTAATATTTAGTAGGATTTTTTCTTTAATCACATGGTTAAGCAATAACTATGCTTACAAAACTAACATTTAGTAATTAACCTCAGGATAAATCAGATATTTGGAATGCCCATGTGCTTATTTCTATAAAAACAATTACTTGATCTATATTATTCACCTGGGGAATTTAACTGCACCTTCCACTTTAGAAAGGAAGTATAAAATCAGGGAGGATGAAAAACTAATACTGGAAAACTTTGTATAACTGTATAAAATTTCTAGGCTTTCCGTTTTAGTTTAAAAAAGGAAACCACTTAACTATAAACATATGTTGCAAAATACAATCTTGAAAGTATAAGAAAATGTGTACTCTATCACAAGACTGAATGTTCTCTTACTGCAAGGAATAAACTGGATAGCTACTTATTATCTTCCATCACTGAAGTCATTACAGGTAATCAGGAATAGTCTCTTGTGTATGGGTCAATAATTCTGGGGTAATTCTTGGGGATCTGTCTAAGTTGCTTCTGTAACTAATCCAAAAATGTATAGACCAATTCCAAACACTCATTTTCTTGAAGACAACAAGATAAATACAGGTCTTGACCAAATTTGAGAGGTAAAACTGATTTTTCTTAGCCTTTAGATCCAGGATTTGCTAGCAATTCCAGACTTAAAATCTTCAGTACTAACCTCAGCCTGAATGTAGAACTGGGTGGAATGTTGGAATAAAGAATTGAAAAAAACAATTTATCTAACAACCATACTCCAAACAGATATATATTTCAACCAGATATTTTACTAACTAGTTTGAATGTTTTATGTATATTTTGTGCTCATATTCTTTCTTCCCCACACTAGAATGTAAGCTCCC
The DNA here is from genome assembly GCA_003697995.1 of Taxidea taxus jeffersonii. NCBI lineage: Eukaryota > Metazoa > Chordata > Mammalia > Carnivora > Mustelidae > Taxidea > Taxidea taxus. The sequence continues at coordinate 18,757 of RCUC01051436.1, read as the reverse complement.
CAAATGCTGAGATTTTTGTTACTCTGTTCCATTCACTGCTGAATACCTAGCATCTAGAACTATATCTGGTACACAGTAGATGCTCAAGAAATATTCATCAAAAGAAAGAATAAGTGAATAAAGTTAATAATGTTAAAATAATATTAACAATAATAATAAAGAAAATGAATTTCATAAATGAAATATGATCATAATTTTTACCATAGCAAGGTCATATTTCAAACATATAATGAAGAGAAATCCCAAAGGGAGGAAAACTGACAATTTTGTTTTTAACTTCCAAAGTCATCATTTTGGAAAAGTGTGGAATCTGAAGATTTATTTGCATAAGTGAGAATTACTTGAAGATTTGTGTTATAATTCCCAACCCTTAAAAGTATACAACTTTTGTGTGAAATGGGTTTATTTAGAATGTTCAAATTTCTGTAGAGTGAAAAGTAATCATATCTTATAATAGTAGGAGACATAGGTGCATCTAAATGTAGTTAAATATGTTTAATTATAAAATGGAATACTTATAAAAATAACATTGATTTCCTTTATAAGGCAATAAAGTCATCCATCACCATACAGTTATATCATATATTATATAATCATTTTATCTAAAATATAGAGTAATTTAGAATACTGGTTTTGGTACCACTTTAAATTGGCAGTGTATGAAACACAGATTTTTAAATTGTCAAAATGCAACATTTACCATTTAACAGTTTAAAAACACTCAACATTTTTGCATACATAACTGTTTTATGAGGTAATTGCCAATGTTGGAAAAAGTCAGGATTATGTATAGCAACAATTCATTATTAAATATATTATATAGGTAATCCAATATTAAAATATATTTTGCTGTCTTTCAAAAATTTAAGTATGCTACACAATTAAATAAACATTATTTTTAATAGCACAGTATTAAATGCATTTGTTATACAACATACAACCCAAATTAAAAAATAAAATGTACATTCAGAAAATCCATTCTTTGTTTGAAATCAAATTATGTATACAAGATGTGTTTTTCACAATTAGATTATCCTGCCATTAAATTGCTTGAGATATATTTAAAAATTAGATGTTTACAATATAAACACAGGTTTAGGTATATTTTATTAATATTCCTTAGTAAAACATTTCTCAATATAACAAAAATAAAATGAAATGGTTTACATATATAAGCATGCTTCTATAAATCATAACTATATGTCATCTTTGGAACTGTGGTAATGGAAAATGACATATGTTACACATGTAAATTGGCAAATTTACTTAACAGTAATCCTTACAATATTAAATTTGGATTATATTATGTATTATAATGAAAATTATGTTTTTGAAGTATTTCTTATTTCAACAATATATCTTCAAGAGCCTAAGCATAATTCATATAAAGCCATTTATAAATGTGTCATTTAGAAAGTGTAACAAATGAAAACTCATTTCATAATTGAATTTTAAACTATGATCAAATTTTTAGCCTTAGATTTTTAAAACACTTTTGTGCCACTCTGCTTTGTAATTACTGTCTAATTTGCAACAGAATTGAAGAACATAATATGTTGCTAGAGATATAAGTGGATGGCCCAGTATATACATAGCTACATAAGTTCATGTTAAAGATAATTACATATTCAAATAAGTGGCTTTTAGAGATTTATGTTGGCATATTATTTTATATAAAAAATATAATCTGCTCCATTAATTTTAGTATTTCAAGTGAAACATTTGAATAAAAACTGAAAAAATAATTCTAATTGAATAATTTTGTGGTATTACGATATATAATGAAGAAAAATGCAATAAACATTTAACATGAAAACATGCAAAAGGAAAAATATACAAAATAACATCAAAATAAAATCTAAATACAACTAATGCAACAATTCTATTTGAGCCATTATTTAGATATTCTAGAAATTTTAGCATATGTAATTTAATGTGTATGTTACAGGTCTTCTTTTATTTACTACTACTTAGATGAAACTCAAATAAACATGTCACTAAGTAAGGTAACTCTTGAAAACTAATTGCAGTATGTGGGTATGAGGTAAAACAAAGCTACTGCTTTGTTACATGCTATAATTTTTAGGAGGCATATTGTAGTCAGGTACATAACTTAGGTATTTTTCATGTTAAACATTATTAATTCCAGTATGCTAAGATCTATATAGCTTAGTATTTTTCAATACAAATTAGTGGATGTATTTGTACTTTGAATATTCAACTTAGAGAAGAGATGGATAAACTGAAATAGAAAGTAGCCCTTAAAGCATAAAAGAAATATAATCTACTTTAACTGTTACCTATTATAAAATTATCTCTCCGATTAGGAGAATTTTAAGTGAAACAATCCTGAAAAAGAATAGTTTGTAATTTAGTTTTAAGGAACAGGTCTATATTAATATTATAGTTTTTTTAGATTAAAATGCTATAGTTATGTTGAAACTACATAAGATTATGTTATTAAAATATCTAATTAAGTGAATATAAGATATTTTTGATGATAAGATGCACCTTTAAGAAAAAAAAAATTCTACCCATTCAACATGACAACAATATAAAAATTCCCTGTCATCTGCGTTCAGATTTCTGAAATGTTAAAATGTGACAATATGATATAGTTTCTTATAGTTAAAAAGAAATCAGTAATTCAAGTAACAGATTTCCTATGATCAGAAATTAAATTAGGTGTGTACTAATTTAGAAATAGAACTAAAACCTTAATATAAATTGTCTTTCTAAATTGAATATGTATTTATATTTCTATTTATATGTTTCTATTCAAATTTCTAAGCATTAAATAAGGAAGTTATTATTAAATTTTGCAAATGGATTTGTTATTGTTTATCAGGTACAAGTGATCAGGCTGATTTAATATACAAAGTGAGTGAATAAATACTTGCAATCTAAGCTGAAACTGATGATAGTAAGATTTAATGATACATCTACTAAATTTGCACTTACTGTGAGTAAATAAACAATTATAAAACAAATATGCAACAAGATATTTACTAATGTCAAGTTGTTTACATATGAGATAAAAATCCCATATTCTGAATTAAAATGTTGATAAATCCACAATGCAAAGCAACAGTAAATACTTTTATCTAAGTGAAATATAGAAAATACCAAATGTTTTAGAAAGTATATGGAGAGTATTATACAGGGCAACCATAACAAAAATCATGTATAAAAAACATATATGATAAATTTATAACATATATGTTGCAAATATCTGAATGTTATACTAAATAACACAGTTTTGTTATAAAAATGTGAGAGAATAGACATCTCATTTCTTAGTACTAAAAGAATATGCCAGGGAAAACTTTTTAAATAGAGAGTTGTAAGAGTCTTGAAGATATTCTCTCTTAAAGGACCATTTCTTGTTTCACCTAGTTGATTCAAGCAAAGGTACAGAATCAAACTTTCTCATCGTGTATTCCTCATCAAACACTTTGGAGTTCTCGACTATGTATAGTGGTGGATCCTAGAGGTAATTTTTTAATGTGCCCAACCACAAACACACCACTTATAGGAATAAATATCCACAAAATATAAACTGAAGTCTTTAGTCTAATTAAGCATAATGCTCTTCCATAAAGGTCACAATACTGAAAATAAACCTTAAAGACCTGGGTTTAGGAATAAATATCCACAAAATATAAACTGAAGTCTTTAGTCTAATTAAGCATAATGCTCTTCCATAAAGGTCACAATACTGACAATAAACCTTAAAGACCTGGGTTTCAAAATAAAATTGATGTCACCCTTGTCACATTTCATAAGAATGTGAGAAAGGGACAGATTGCCCCTCCACATCTTTCTAAAACCATCTCCTAGAATCTTGCATTTTTAGGCTTCTCTCTTACAGCAGATCTTCTCTCTCAGCTAAAGTAGAAGTATTTGTCACTCAACAAACAAAAAAATGTAACTTAACACACCCTTGTTTAATTTCCTTACACACCAAATCTTGCAGGACAACCTTGGATGATATAAAATTGTTATTAAGAAAAATGAATACTGGGGCGCCTGGGTGGCTCAGTGGATTAAGCCGCTGCCTTAGGCTCGGGTCATGATCTCAGGGTCCTGGGATCGAGCCCCGCATCGGGCTCTCTGCTCTGCGGGTAGCCTGCTTCCTCCTCTCTCTCTCTGCCTGCCTCTCTCTCTGCCTACTTGTGATCTCTGTCAAATAAATAAATAAAATCTTTAAAAAAAAAAAGAAAAATGAATACTAATATATTTTATTCCAAAGTGTTACATCAGGAATTCCTTCACTTTCAGACTCTTGCTATCTCAGATAACTGATGTGTATTAATAATTTTTTGAAAGTAGACAGCATGTCTCAAACGTATGCAATGTTTGATGTTTGATCAGTGTAATGAGAGAAGAATGAATAGGGCTAAATATACTACTCTTATTTCTAAAAAAAATAAATATTTTACTTTATATCAATGACTATTGAGTGTAAATGTATTTTTAAGGATATCAATAAAATAAATTGAACCTGTCCAGATGTATTCAAATAATATAAAAACACTCCATCATAATATAACTGCAATTGATACGGCATATGATAGAATAGCAAGAAAAGCGAGGATGAAACATCCAAGAACATACAAATCACTCCATTTGTGTTTTCTCAAATGGGGGTAGAATTTCCCTTCTCTTCTATTCTCTAGTACCCTTTTCACCCCTTAAAAAACACAATGATGATATTTGGCATTGTGAAGGAGAAAAGAGAGAAGTAAAGGAAAGGAACTGGTGAAGTTACCCTTTCTATCCATCATGGTTAGAAGGAAAAATGAGAAGCATTATTCTGATCCAGCCCATCAGGTCCCTAAGTCCTCACCTTGACTCTTTGACTATATCTATGTTTACCCTTTATTTCCTTCTAAAATAGCCTCTAGTTTGTAGAGGGAGATGTTCTTCATTTTTCATTAATTTTAACTGTCTCTCTTTTTCTAAAGCCTAAAGTACAAAATTTACATAACACTCGTTTTACATATGTGATATGATTTGAAGGGAATCAAGGAGCTATCTTTACTCCAACATATTTTTTTTTTTTTCTGTGTGCCCAATGGTACTGAAAGATACTCTTTGGGATTAAGCAGTGCCCTCTCAAAATTTTCCTCTTAAAACCACACAAATACCTTTCTGGTTGAAAGAACACACATCCTAGAGTAATTGCTTAACTGTTCAGTTTGAATCAGTTTGAAGTCTTCTATTCAAAATAAGTAATAGGGACACCTTGAGGAGTGAGAAGCTTGCAATAGATCAGTGAATGCTCCTGGTTGAGGCACTTACCATAAACTGACAGCTGGTACCATGTGATTGTTATATGCTTGTAAGAACTGGGTTCATTACTAACAAGTGGGGTGTACGGGAGGTGTGGGAGGGCAGGAGAGGGCTGACATAATGAAGGAAAGACTATTACAGTGTTGATCATTGAAAGGTTGCTGAGCAACTAGTGAGTATCTGTATAAATATGTTAAAGCAGAGCAGCCTAATAAGAAACTGAAGCCAAGAAAGGTTTTATTTTCTTGCATCATACACTCTGTAAGGCACTTTTTATTCTATAGCTGCTAATTAATTAGTAGCAGAAGTGATTTGCTTGAAAATGAATGCTAATCTTGGCTGAGAAATGTAGCATGCTCGAAGAAAAAAAAAAAGCCTTCAGAAATAGTAAGTACCTGTAGAGTTTATCTTCAAAAGCTACCATTAATCAGAAAGGCACATATATTACACATTATATATTGGGGTATTATCTGTAATTATCTGTTAGGATATTTAAAACACATATTTCCATGTTGAAAGGTAAATTTTTATATTCCTTCATGTAATTACTCTGCCAAGTTCCTTTTTTAATTTTTTCACCAAGAACACATTTTATCTCAAGATAGTATGCAAATACTATCTTTTAATATCATCAATAAAATAAAGGTATGAATACTGTAACAATGATGGCTGAAATTTACATGTATACTTGGCTACAAATTGGTTTTGGTTCTTTTGTTTAATTATGGAAACAGATTTGTTAAAATTGAGAGATAAAATGTGGATATCTGACTAAGGAGGATCTCAAAAATCACCTATTCTAACATTGTGACATCTGGCCAACTCTCTTTGACACTTTCTAATCTAAGAGTAGAAAGTCTGATCCTCTGAGTGATACACATCAGAAGGTTAATTAGAGCTTCCTTCACTCAAATCTTCCCTGGGGAAGACACACATAAATTTGTGTTTTAAATACAAAGGAGTACCCTCTCTTTTAGAATAGAATTTACTTGGAAAAATTAAAGCAAAAGATGAACAAGGAGATTCAGCAAGGGACTTGTGCTTTTACATTTTTTGTAGATCTTGGGAAAAAATAAATGTTATCTCATATTTATTCTAGAAAAAGCAAATATTGTTTACTTAATCAATCTTTCTATTCTTCTTCAAATTTCTACACTGAGGCAAGTGAAGATTTTCCCCTTTTCTATGTCACATTTCAAATATCTGACTTTAAGACCTGAGACATTCCATCTTCCCTCTCCCTCCTCTTTTGTATTACACAAACATGAATCAAGTAACTACTGTACATCAAGCACAAATACATCCCCACACCACACAAGCACCCATACACTGTCTTTTCTCTTTCACATATCCCCATCCCTGGCTTACAAGTAAACTGTCATGAATTTAAAAAATCAGAGCCATGTAATATGCTCAATGAAAGACACATAGAGAACTATGGAAATACAAGTAGAAAGCCCTTAGCTATCCTTGCCAAGTAGGACAGACTTTCTAGTATTGGAAAAGACATTGGAATTCAGTCTAAAGGATGAGCAGATTTCATCTGGTACATGATGAACCAAAGAACATCCTAGTCAGAGGTAACAGCTTAGAAAAATGGTGTGGCAGGGAAAAATGCAAGACATGTTTAGGCAATTGCAAATTATGTGGTATGAGAGGAATGAAGAGAGAGTGATAGCAGATTTGGTAGGCAGAGACCAATGTTTGAAGAGCCAAGAAATTTTGACTGGAAAAGAAAGCTTGAAAAGATAAGGTGTCAATGAAGAATATTAAGCAGGAGACTGATATGACAAGATTGTCACTTTAGAAGGGTTGCAATTGTTGTAATGTGGACAAGATATTAGAGCTATATGGACTAAAGGTAGGGTAAATATTTGACTCCATCATAAGACTTAGTAAGTACCTTGAAATAAGGGTTGCTAGATTTAGTAAATAAAAACATAGGATACTTATTTGAATTTTAATGTCAGATAAACATTTTTTTCCCTCTAAGTATGTCCTGTGCAACACCTAGGACAGATTTACAATAAAGACAATCAACTCTTTATCTGGAATTCAAATTCAACCAAGAATCCTGGATATTATCTGGAAACCCTACTTTGAAAACAATTCAGTCTTACAAACTCTGAAAATTTTCTACATACCACACAAGTAAAAACTATTAACAAATATTGATTCATTTAATGTAATATGCTTCGATTAATCCTATGAAAACTTATGGAATATAGAGAGTAGGCATGATGATGTCACAAGAACATCTAGAGGAAATTCATACAAGCACCTTTTAATGAAACAAAAACTAAAAAAAAGACAAGTTGAATGAGGTATGCTAAGAACCCATTTCTTCATTATAAACCACATATTCTATACTTGAAGAAGAAAATAATATTAAGAATTAAATCTATAATGACTCATACAAAACATTGCCAGCTTTCTTAATAACGCTTCAATCCAAAGAAACCTGAACTGAAGATATTTCCAGCAAGAACTTAATGGACTTTGAATTGTATCCAAGCACTAGAAATGGCAATGAATACTGAATAAAGATACCATGCTCAAATTATCAAGTAGGCCTTTTTGACCTGTAAGTCTTTTCTCATCTTTTTTTTCAGATGACAGAAAATATAAAATGAAAGTAGAAAATTCAGTTATCTCTCTCTATCCCTTATATTCCTATATATATGAATGTATATAGAAGTTCTGATATATACTTATAATCTCTCTCTCTATATATATATACATATATATAAATATACAGAAATATACATATTTCTGTAAAACCCTGTATGTATGCATATTATGTATATCCAATTCTTAGAGGGATACACATACACACTATACACATATATTTCTATATCCCCTGAATTCTGAAAAAGCTCTCCGGAGTAAAGATGTTCTATTGATCAAGATCACATACATTTTAATTGACAAACTTTCTGATGAAAAAGATTACTGAAAGCAAAGGAAGATTTCTTACCTATTAAAGTGGGTTTTAAATTTCTAAAAATTTTATATCTAACCAGATGATCTGGCATATTGTATTTGCAATATACCAAAGGTAATATCATGAATATCTAAATGTTTTTCTGAGATATATTTTCAATTTTTATAAAGGTGATGGAATCTTGCTATTCTCACTTTGTGGGATGGTATCTTTGTATCTCTCCAAATTGCTGAACAGAGTTGATTAAGACACTACAAACATATTTGGCATTCCAATATGTTTACTTGAAGTGACTAGATAATAGAACTATTTAAACAAACATGTTTTAAAGAGCAACACCATTTACCGAGTACTAATTATGTTCTAGACACAGTCATAATTAGTTTATTTCATCCTCAAAGTACCTGTAATCTGAGGATAGTAAACCTCAAAGCAGCTTCGAACATAAACTGACTCACTTTGCTAGTAAGCAGGAAGCTGGGGTTTGGACCTAAATTGTGCAATTCTTAAACCACAATCTTACATCCTGGAAATCTGTACACCTCTATTTAACCTCCTCAATGTAACAGAGCATGTAAACACTTGTGGCTGAATCAACATGTAAGTTATTTATTCATGCTTTATTTTCATTGTTTTGCTTTTCCATCACTTGCTTCTCCAACATATGTCTGTTTCTAGGTCCTTCTTGCAATTCCTTTACCTCAGGGGAAGATGGTTCTGTAGGGCTAAAAGGGAAATTTGTTCCAAGAGCTCTCTATATCTTTCATTTCCTAACAATTTAGGCCTCTTCAGGGGTTTACATCAAATGACAGGAGAGGGGTAGAGGTTGGAGGGCCAAGGAAAGGCGGTAAAGATGACACACACAAACCCCCTTCCTGCTGCACTGCAGGGAAGTAGAAGGTCCAGGAACTTGGACTCTCACCTTTGGTTAAGATTCTCATCTCAGGCTTGTTATGGAAAGTGCAGAATCACTTGCTTTCAAGGGAACTGTAGTCTTAAACAATGACTGGGTGCCTTTCTCCTCATTTTTCATACATTGAAAAGGCCCTTTCAGATTCTTTTTTTTTTTTTAAAGATTATATTTTTATTTATTTGACACAGAGAGAGAGAGATCACAAGTAGGCAGAGAGGCAGGCAGAGAGAGAGAGGAGGAAGCAGGCTTCCTGCTGAGCAGAGAGCCCGATGTGGGGCTCGATCCCAGGACCCTGAGATCATAACCTGAGCCGAAGGCAGAGGCTTAACCCACTGAGCCACCCAGGTGCCCCGGCCCTTTCAGATTCTTGTGCAACACAAGGGAAGAAGTTCCCCTTGTTTCTTCCACCCTCCTCCAAATGATCTGGACAGAATTTTCTTCTTCTTAGGCAAAACAGCAGCTCTCAAATTCATTTGAATTTAAAAGAACAAAGTAACATTTCTTGCCCTTTCAAATCTATAGATAAATTTCACACCTCTTTCACTTGCAAATACAGCCAAAATGCACACATCTAATAGCCTGTCTTGTCATTGTTTTTAATTTCAGCTTGATATATGATGCCTCTGTGTTCTATTTCCTCCTTTAATTATTATAGTTTTTCCCCTCATAAAACCGTTCATAGTAATCTAATTTTACTTATCTTCAAAAATTATCTGCTATTTAATAGTTAAAAGACTCACATTATCATCCCTGAGGTTTCATACCATGTTGCTAAACTGGATTTTATTTTATTTTAGTTTTTTTTGTTTTTTTTTTTTTAATATTTTATTTATTTATTTGACAGACAGAGATCACAAGTAGGCAGAGAGGCAGGCAGAGAAAGAAAGGGGGAAGCAGGCTCCCTGCCAAGCAGAGAGCCTGATGCGGGGCTCGATCCCAGGACCCTGGGATCATGACCTGAGCCGAAGGCAGAGGCTTTAACCCACTGAGCCACCCAGGCGCCCCGTTATTTTAGTTTTTTTAAGCATGAACAAAGCTTCTGTAAATTTCTGGGTCTCTTAACAACAAGGACTTCTCCAACCTTCAGAATTCTTCACAGAAGGTCTATATTCTTTTTTTCTCAGTCCCACATAAATTGTATTATTCAAGAAGAGTAGATGCTTTTCTACAAGGACTTGCCCTAGAGACCCAGAAATCAAATCGTTTTCAGCAACTATTCCATGCTGATTCAAAGTCCTATTAATCATAGTCTCTAACAATTACCAATCATTTAATTCTAGTAAGTTCCATGATAAATATTTTACATTTAATCTTTGTAACAATCATAGGTGGTAGATTATAATTCATATAGGCAAGGGTAAATACCTTGATTAAGGGCATTCATTCATATATTCAACTCATGTATTTATTCAACAAGAATTTTTTGACTACCCATTCCATGACAGGCACTGAATGATTCAGAGGTAAGTGACAGACAGTATGTTTCCTAAGAGAGATTACATTTAAGTGAGGGAGCCACAGAATGTACCCGTTAATATAATAGCTCATGGTAAAACACAAAGTGACATTCAAGCTAAAAAACCTTAAAAAATGGGGCACCTGGGTGGCTCAGTGGGTCAAAGCCACTGCCTTTGGCTCAGATCATGATCCCAGGGTCCTGGGATCTAGCCACACATCGGGCTCTCTGTTCAGCAGGGAGTCTGCTTCCTCCTCTCTCTCTCTTCCTGCCTCTCTGCCTACTCGTGATCTCTGTCAAATAAATAAATAAAATCTTTTTAAAAAATCTTAAAAAATGAAAAAGTGAAACATAAAAATAAAATACTGATTGATCTGGCACTTTTGTTCAAACTGTCAGATTTCTTGGTTTGTACTATTAATCTTGGTGATATAATATTTTCTATTCAGTTATGATTTAGGCATTTCACTTTCTCTATAACTATGTTCTATAGAGTCTCCTGTGCTCTATATTTCTATGAAATAATATGTATTTTTATTCAAGATAATACATTTTGATAATAAAATTTAAATATGTGAATTCTACATGTCATGAATAAAAATTAATATCACTATTTTTGTTTTATTCAAATACACATATATATTAGATGTCTACTCTACTAGACACTGTTATGTGTTAGGATACAATGGTGAACTAGAGAGATGGTGTAAGTAGAAAAACAAGAAAAAACTAAAAAAATATGATGACACTATGTTGCTGTGTTAGGTTAATGTGGCCACAAATTCTTTGCAACTCTTTCTATCAAGAGATAAAGTCTGTTTCTTCACCTCTTGAGTCTAGGCCACCTTCATGACTTGCTATGACCAACAGAATATAGCAGAAGTGATGCTGTGTGAGTTCTAGAGTCTCACTTCCAAAAGACCTTGTAGTTTCCATGTTTGCTCTCTTGGGATAATTCCCTGAGACTACCATGTAAGGGAATAGGTCTACCCTATTAGAAGATGAAGGTCACAAGAAGGGGAACTGGAGTGCCGGAGCTGACAGTACTAAGTAAGCCCATATTGGTCCTCACATCCCAGTCAGCTCTCTAGCTTAATGCAGCTATGTACGCAAGCCAAGAGGCATCCTGACAACCAATAAAATAATGAGAAGTAATAAAGCATTGTTGTTTTAAACCTGTAAAACTTGAGGTAGCTTTTTCAAGCCATGTTTAACTGACAAAATAAGTGAAATACAGAGTTTTATAGAAATATGTAATAGAAATGCTAATCTGGTCTTAGCAGTGACTTAATAAAGAGGAGCTTCCTGAAGGAAACATTTCAGATTCAAATAGGGAAGATGATTAGAGCTTCCAAGGTGAAAAGAAAGAGATGGTCCAGAAGAGTGTGCTACATGTATAAAGACCATGAGAGAAGACAGATTTTGTTAGTTTCTAGGAATTAAAGACCATTTAGTATGTGTAAATCACAGACTGCAAGCAGGGAATCACACAAATTTAGGCTGAAAATATAGCTAGAAGGCATATTACGAGGATACGGTACAGTGAGTATAGTACAAGACATTTGGAAGATATTTGGATTTTGTCATGAAGCAACAGAAATAGTTGATTAGGAAGATATTTGGACTTTGTCATGAAGCCAACAGAAATAGTTCCTCAAGTCCACTCTCCAACAAACACCGTATTTCTCCTATCCTCTCACAGACCAAACATGTTTTTGAACAAGAAGGTAGATTTGTGATAGGATGCATTCTCTTTCCACTGATGGAAAACAAAAAGCCTTCTGGAAATTAAGAAAAAAAAAATTAGTAGTTTTCAAATACTCTCAAAATTGATTCAACAGATGAATGGATAAAGAACATATGGTCCATATATACTATGGAGCATTTTACCTCCGTCAGAAAGGATGAATACCCAACTTTTGTATCAACATGGACGGGACTGGAAGAGATTATGCTGAGTGAAATAAGTCAAGCAGAGAGAGTCAATTATCATATGGTTTCACTTATTTGTGGAGCATAAGGCATAACACAGAGGATATGGGAAGATGGAGAGGAGAAGGGAGTTGGGAAAATTGGAAGCGGGAGTCAAACTATGAGAGACTGTGGACACTGAGGTGGGTAGGGGGTTGGATGAGCCTGGTGGTGGGTATTATGGAGGGCACGTATTGCATGGAGAACTGAGTGTGGTGCATAAACAATGAATTCTGGAACACTGAAAAGAAATTTTAAAAATTAAAAAAAAATTAAAAATGAAAATTAGAAGATATTTAGAAGATATTTGGCTTTTGGAATGACTGAGTGGCTCAGTCAGCTAAGCATCCAACTCTTGATTTCAGCTGGGGTCATGATCTCAGGGTCCTGTGATTAAGCCCCAGGTAGGGTGGGGAGTCTGTTTGGGATTCCTTCTTTCCCTCTGCCTTGCCCTTTCCCCCACTCACGCATGCACACACATGTGTATGTCTGTGCATGCATACACACTTTCTCTGTCTCAAATAAATAAATTTTTTTTTAAAAAAGAAGATATTTGACTTTTTAAATCCACAAATCTTCAATGTTTACATCCATTTCCCCCTGGTTGCTATTTTTCAATTTTCTAATGCCATGACAATGAGGACCAACTTCATCAATTCCTCAAAATGGTAGATGGAATTCTTTGTTGAATTAAAAATATAACTTTACCATAAGGTCAATCAAAGTCTTTTGTTAAAGGATGAAATTTATGCTGTGTAATGTCAATCACTAGCTAGAAGTTTTTCATAGGATTGGGAGAATATCAGGGGATCTCAGAGCTCTCAGTCACGCCATATAGTCACTTACAGTCTATCTGCAAAAATAGTAAGCTCAAGTGTGTCTTTATGTGTGATCATAAAATGTGTTCTCAAAAATTACATTTTCCTTTCAGAAAGATGACTTTTTGCTATAAAATGTCACTGAATCTGTGAAGTTGTGACTTTCCTAACAGAGAATAGAATTATTTTATATACAGGTGAATAACTTCTAAAATTTAATTAAGATGAAACTTCGTAAGGTCTGCCTTGAAACAAACTAGGCTGAAAAAATCATATACCAACCAATAACATAACCTGAGGCTTGCAATACAGAAAAAGATGAGATGAAAAAATTATTCTGCGAACCTAAAATTGCATGTATACATTATATATAGTGCATTTTTTGAGTCAGCCCACTCAAAGTCATCTGTACTAAAGATCATTTATAATATGATTACATCCATACTTTCACTTGTCACAAAATATGATTGCAGATGGTTCCTGACATAAGATGCTTTAACTTGGGATTTTCTGACTGTAAAATAGTGCAAAAGTGATACGCATTCAGTAAAACCTGTACTTCATATTTTGAATTTTGAGCTTTCCTAGGCTAGCAATATGAGGCATCACATCCTGTGATGTTGGGTAGCTGCATTTAGCTGTAGCTCCCAATCAGCCTTGTGATCACAAGAGTAAACCATACGTATGTCGTGCATTGTGTACCCATACAACAGTTTTGCTTTTCACTTTCAGCACAGCATTCAATAAGTTACATGAGATAGTAAAGACTTGATTATAAAATAATCCTTTTATTAGATGATTTTTCCCAACTGTAGGCTATTTACTCATTCCAAGCACATTCATAGTAAGCTATGCTAAGCTGTGATATCGAGTAGGTTAAGTGTCTTAAATGCATTTTTGGCTTGTGGTATTTTCAACTTACAATAGGTTTATTAGGATGTAACCCCATCATTAAGTCAAGGAAGATCAATATTTACAATCATTTTTTAACATCACTTCACAGATAAGCTGTACACAACACGAGAAAGAACACTGTTTTGAAATTAGTTCTGGACTTTATACTATGTTGAAACTAGGAATAAAATGTAGGCAATTCACCTTGGTTTCCTTACTTATCATATGAAGAATTTGGGTTGAATTAGTGATTCTCATTTTTCATCATGAAATGCTACTTCCATTATATTTCTCTAAGGAAAAAAATGGAAAATTTCTCTTACAAATAAACTGAATCTCTTTCACAATAAGAAATGTACGCTTATTTAAAAAAATCAGTTATAACACCTGCTAATCAGCCCTTCTAATCGCCATGAAGTAACCAATATGTCACTAGGTTAATTTAATTACAGTCCTAAGTAAATAAAATTGATATTTGTGTTAGAATGTGAGGTCCTGTGGTTGGTAAAATTTAATTAAGCTTTTTGAAATAATGAAAATAATGAAGTGTTATTATTCTCCTAGGGAATCTCAAAAAGGAATCATTAGGTCATATGATCTATTCTAGCTTCACAAATCTATGAAAATAGAGAATTGAAGTAATATACTCCTCTCTCTTTTTACCCCTATACTTCCCTTCCTCCCTCTTTCATTCTCTTTTTTCTTTCTTTCCTTCTACAGACTGTTTTAGGAATTCAACACATTCCAGGCATTCATCTGGTTCTAAAATGATGAAGGGAAGAGAAGAGATACCAAGAGAGCAAGCACAAGGATTTCAGGAATGTTAGTACTATGAAGGCACAAGTACAGGAGCCAGTCCTTGTGAATTCCTAAGTTGTGGAGGGTAGTCTAAATCACACCAGCTTATTCAAAGAAGATTTCTTTGACCCTAGAATGATTAACAACAATAACAACAAAGCCTGTCATGGGAAGACTTGAGGGCATAATTTTCCACCCAGAGAGAACAGCAAATACAAAGAATTTAAGGCTAAAAAGAAGAAGGTATGTTCCCAAAGGCAGTGAGAGAATGTTAAGTATTAGAAAATTAGGGACGTGTATGCTATCTTAAGAAGTTTGAATTTTATGTTCTAATTTGTTCTAAGTAAGCAGCAGAGAGGGAAGATTTGATTTATATTCAGATCACTTTGCTGTTCATGGATAATGTGTCTGTGTGCATGTGTGTGCACTTTTGTGTATGTGTATGGGTGCCTACAGAGAGTTGATGATGGTCATAGTTTGCTACTATGGCAAGAAATATGTGACACAGTGGCATGTGGAAGAAAATGAGGTAGATTTCCTGGCCTCTTTCCCCACTAGAGCATTCCAAAGATGAAAAAGTTTGAAAATAGCTATTACAGAGCTTCTGCACCAGAATGCACATTTGCAAAGGCTGAAAAGGTAAATACATCAGACCAGAGACTCCATATTAAGAGCCAAGAGCAGATCCGTGCAGAATGAGGAACTGGCTGGGAGGATATGGAAAGTATAATGAGTACTGAGGTTTAAAAAATATCCAAATGGCTAATTGAAACCAATGTTCCAAATAAATAACAGACGAAGTGATGGGAATGCTAAAAGCTGAGGAGCACAATCCCTGAAAGAAACAGATGCTGTGAGCAGCAGGGAGACGCCAGCGTAACTGGCACAAATGTGACTGTGAATAATGCTCTCCCGTGACCCTTAAAGCCTATCAATACAAGCTGGAAATTGTTTCCAAGATATTCAAAAAATTTTCATCTCTGAAGTTTTAAGGAACAAGAAGGATGCCTGAAAGCTAAAATGGGGTATAATAAAAGAGATTAGGGCATTCTATAGAATGACCTAAGATGTATTAATTCTTCAATTAAGAAAATAGACTTGATAGACTAAAAATGTCTATCAAGAAGCACGTATTCATTTGTTAATTCATTTTACAAATATCTATGGATGGCCTACTATGTGCTAGGGTCTGCTATGCGGGGGATATAAAGGGAAAGAGCATACCCAATCTTCCTTTCAAGAAACTTATGTTTTTAAAAGGGAAAAGATAGAATAAATCAACAAATTAACAGAGAAATGGAAGAGCTGACAGCTAATCAAAGAAAATTTAAATGTGACTTAATGGAGAGTTCCAGGTACTTGGACAATAAAAGCCTCTTTGAGAAAAGGATGTTTATATTAAACCAAGAAGAGAAGGAGTCAACTATATGAAAGCTGAAGGAAAATATTTCCAGAAAGCTGATGTTGCTGAGAGATAGGGAGGAGAAGGTTATGGGTGAGTCTGGTGATACAGGCAAGGGTTGCCCATATAAAGCCAAATATCTGTGTCAGTAAATTTCTTTAATAATGCACTGGAAGCCATAGTAAAGGTTACGAATTTGTATTTTAAAAAATTCACTCTAGTTTAAAATGTAGAGAACTGTTTAAGCAATACAGTCAAAGGACAGATCAAAGTGAAGGCTTGTGCCAATTTAAAACATAGAGATAATATTACTTGATGATTGGGGACAATGGATTGATTCAAAGGGCAAATCAATAATCATAGGATAATTAAAACTAAGATGAATTTTAAAATAGATCATATTTGCTTAATTTATTGCAAATATCAAGTACAAATGTGTGATTGCACTAGTTATACCCATCAAGGAAATTTTAAAAGCAAACGTCTGTAAATGTGAAGTAATGTCCTCTGTTTCATCAGATATGTCCAACTGAGTGGATGCATGTACTTTCACCTACTAGCAGAAACAGGGTTGTTAACAAGAATAACTGGATGCAAAAGACAACTGAAAACAGGATGTACTTCATCATTATTATTCCAATGAAAAATATAAATACAATAAAGGAAGAAGATACACAATGCTATTTTGTCAATCTTTTTCATAAAAAATGATCATGTAATAAATTAGGTAGATCAGCTATGTGAATCCTTGGTATATCTAAAATGTCAAGGTACCATGACAAATGCTTTCAAAAATACCATGGAATATAATTATCAAAATAATTTAGAAATTAACTATATCTGTTTTATCACTAGTAAAATTGAGATTTCTAAGGGGCTAAGAATTTTAGGATTTTGACTCCAAATCCAATAAATGTTGTTGTTCTATAATACTGCATTGATGCCTGACATCTTAATTTTCATCCCTTCTTCACATTACACTTTAGATAAGTGTTGAACCAATACACCTATGTGTATGTATATTTATTTAGAAATTAGGATACCAGTACAAATGACTCAGTTCATTCCTTTCCAAATGGGTAAGAACAAAAGCCTTGCCAATTAAAAATAATTAAATTTGATATCATCAGTGTTAAAAATGACTTTTATTCTTATATTTGAAAAAAAAGCATCTGTAAGGGTCTGGAAATAGACAAAATGTAACTGATATGTTATACAAACAAAATTAATAAATAAAAATTTTATATGCACTCATTCCATAGAAGATATCTAGATTTATAATCTCTAGGGCACTATTTTCAGCCTGAAGAGGAATATAAAAGCTAATAAAAAGTATATATTTTACCGCAAAGGAGTTATAGAATTGATAAAAATTAGCTACACTCAAATAACATGAAAAGAGAAAAATCATATCTGAATTGCTATAGTAGGAAAAACAAAGGGAAGATGGCATTTGAGAGATATAGGCAACTGAGGGGCGCGGGCCACCGTGATTAAATGAAAAGCTTGTGCAATGATGAAAAGGTATGAAAGAACACAGAAAATGACAGTTCAGTGAGGGTGCAGATAATGTGACAGGAATTACTTAAAAAAGAAGAAGGAGAAGGAGTAGTAGGAGGAGAACAACAACAACAACAACCCTATTAAGGGTAGTGTGAAAGAGAGGACACAGTTTGAAGCAGTCATTTGTTACTCTTTAGACACTGAGAAGCCATAGTTCTAATAGGAGAGATTTGTTTAAGGATTTTAACCTGTAACATCTTTTAGCATTTATCTGTGATTTCCAATTCTAAGTTTCACTTGCAGTTTGTGATAAATATTTAATTAAAATTTACATTAGGAAATTTTAAGTAACTGAGGAGTTTAAGTATTTAAGTTCTGAATAATTAAGGCACCTTCAATAAATAATGAAAGTAACCAACATAGCCATGACTTAGCTTTAATTCATAAAACATGCTATGAAATCATGAGGATGGAAGCAAAAATAATCAAATGCAAGGGAGAATCTTTGTCAACCTTTTTCACATCCTTAACATTTCCAAGTGGAATTTCTATTCAGGTTATTTCACCTTAAACTATCATTAGAATTGTTCCATGAATTTTGTTATATCTAATTAAACAGGCATATTTGCAGCTGTCCATACTATTCTCAGGGGAAAATGATATGATTAAAAATGATATTTGTAACTTTGAGGGACAAGGTAGTTTAGGTTGCCCTTCCATATTATGAGGTTCAGGAGATTTCAAAAGTGTATGATGATTTAGT
>RCUC01051429.1:0-10401 GCA_003697995.1 Taxidea taxus jeffersonii | reverse complement strand
TGTGGCCCCCCTGCCCAGGTTGTCTTGTTTAGGTTGGGGCGGCCTGAGGGAGGGAAGAATAGGGGGTGGGGGTGGGTAGGGTGCTGTGGTTTCAGAACACGCTTCCCAGGATGGCAGGCTGCAGGGCGGCTTGGAGTCCCGCACAAGACTGCCGGTGAAGCCCGGGAGAGGCTGGGCTGAGCCTAGGGTGATGGACGCACATGTGCTATGCCCAGGAACAGCACATTCCCTTCTCTCCTTCTTGGCAGGTTGCCCCTGGCTCCTACCATGGCTCCCAGCGAACACCCATCCTTTTCTCCAACTCTTCCTTTCCATCAAGGATGACAGCTTCTCCAGTGTCTCTCTCACCCATCCCCCAACCTCCCACTCCCACTCTAGGATTTCTCCATGAGTTTTCTCTGCTTGCCTTTCCCTATGATCCCATAATCCCACTAGACCATGTCCCCTTCCTTCCATGGTCTGCATCCTTTAACCAGGGCCTTGCAACTCTGCTTCCAAAAATAGTCCTGCTGAGGGATCTTTCTCCCAAATCTCCCACCAGAGGCAACTTCCATGGGGGGTGGAGGGGTGATGGTGAGTTTTTATTTATTCACTAGGTTCTCTCCAGACCTGGGAGTTATGTCTGGGGAACTGCCTACACAGGGTCAGGTGGTGATGGGGTTCCTTCTGGGGGAATGTCTAAGTTTCCCTCCCCTGGTGGTTCATGACCTCCAAGGTGTCTCCTAGTGCTGATACCTGGCAGTTCTGTGATTCTCAAACTACCTATGGGATCCAAGGCCAGAGCCTGTGGGGTCAGGCTCAGTGATGAAATAAACGAGTTTGGTCTCAGCTACCTTCTCACCCGCCCTTTCCATTCTCCCCCCTCCTCCAGCACTCTCTGGCCCTGTATTACCCGTTGGGGCCTCCCACCAGCCTCCCACTATCCCCACCTGACAGTCTAGCCTGACAATCCTCCTTGCTTCCTTATTCCCATTCTATAACTAACTGCCTTATCCAGCCTAAGAGTTGGTAAGAGGTCAATGAGTTTACTCCTGGGCCATGGAGAGGGGGTGATCAGAGAGGGGGGTGTCCAAGAAACCTATTTACAAGTGACAGACCTTGTTTCACAAACTGAGAAGTCCCAATATACTGTCAGGCAAGTCTTTATAAGGACTTGAGATAGGAGCCCATCCTTGGACCAGTCGCTGTGGCCAGGGAATAGAATACACTGAGAAGATCGCCTCACATCCCACCTCTGGAACTTAGAGTGGAGTCAACCCCACCCGAACTTCCACCTGAACCAGAGGCATTAAGGAGCAGTGGGGACAACTGCCTTTAGAAAAGCCAAGCTAGTGTTCATGGAAGAAGGGAAGCGGTGACTGGGCAGGCTGAAGCCGTGGATGCCCCAGGCATAGGACCTAAACTGAAAGAATGAGGAACAATGATGGTGGCATTTCAACCACTGTGCTAGCCAAGGGAGGAGCTGTCACAGAGAAGGGGGGGGGTCAGGGAACTTGATGGCCCTTCAAATCTCACCACAGAAATAGCTGCCCACTCTGCTTCCTTAGAAAGAGAAAGGACATGCCCGAAGGGCCTGACACAGAGCTACTGAATGGAGTGCCAGTTCTCAGGAACATAAATGTAGTTCACACAAGAAGCTGTCTGTTGTTCTGTGTTATTGGCATCTTCTGGCCAGATGTCCCCATTAGGCTGGGAAATAGAATTTTTAGGGACTACTTACATATGTTAATTTCTTAATTTTTTTTCCCCAGCAGAAATTAATTGAGCGTCTTTTTGTTCAAGGCCCCATGAAAAGGACAGAGGACACAACAGCGGTTAGACACCAACACAGTCCCTGCTCTCGTGGAATCTTCCTGCGACGCCCGTTGTCCATTCTGAGAGAAGGAGCCCACACAGCCTTGCTCCGGGGGCAGCTCTGAGCCCGCACATTTTGTCCCACGGGGTCCCACATAAACATACCCATTCATGCGCTACAATTTAGTGGCCTGGGACAGGCACCTGGACTGAGTGGTCAGTGCCTTGATTGACACTGACCTGTGATCTGACCTAGTGTAGGAAAGGAAGCTGGGCTAGTCAGATTGTCCCTCAGTCTCCAGGAAGTACCGAAAGAAAGCAAGGCAATTAACCAGGAATGGAAGCCGAAAGAAAGGATGCCTAGAGGAGTGCTTAAGGAAGAACAGGTCATCGTGAGGCCCACGTAACCAGAAGTTATGAACAAACGTAGACTATGAGTCAAAAGAAATAATGAGTTAAAGGAAAGATGCTGTTACCTAAAACTCTTGTTGTTTAAAACAAAACAAAACAACCCTTCTGCTTTTGCGACTCACTCCCACCAGGGGCACGATGCCAGGCGGATCTGGGCCTCACTGGGGCCATCTTGGCCCCTCCGAGGCACCAGCGAGTGTCCTGGCCCGCGAGCCTGCCCTCCCCTCCTGCCAGAGCCACAGCACAGGACGCCCCGCATCCGCATCCGGAGGGCAGCGGGAGAGGCGCCTCGCAGATGGAGCAGTGAGGACACGCGCCTCCACGAGTCCCACTCGGGCCAGGGAGCATGGTGCGCCCGCCCAGAGCGCACTACCGCGCACACATGCGTGCAGCTCCACAGCTTCAGGAACAAGATCTAGCACCCTCTTTTGACCCAGCAATTCCACGTCTGGGACTGTGTCTTACAGATATGCCTATGCGTGTGCTAAATGACATTCGTCCGGTGTTACTTGATGCCGTGTTTGTAGAAGCAAAAGATTAAACAACGACATTTCCATAAGAAGGGAGGGGGAATAAAATTTAGGATATGTCTATATAAAGTAAGATACTGTAAAAAAAAAAAAAGAGAGAGAGAGAGAGAAAGCATTTTGGTAAGGCAAGATCTTTGACCTCTCTTAATAGATGAAAAATTCTGCAGAAGTGGAATTGTGGTATTGCTACCTTGGGCAGAAAGGAGAAGAATATATATGCATTTTGTTTGTATATGCATGAAGAAAGTCTGGGAGGCTATAGAAGAAACATAACAGGGGCAACCAGCGAGGGAATTGGAAATGGGCAAGTGGGGACTGTTAAACAGATGGGTTTTATTCGAACCATGCACGGGTATTACTTACTCCAGGTAAAAAGGGGGTGAGGAAGAGCAGTGGACTGTGGTGAGAGGCGGACAGATATCCGAGCAGGCCTAGAGAGGGCACCTTTGCTTGCTGCTGTCAGGCTCCAGACCACAGACTCCCACTGGCCGGATCTCAGAATGGCCTCTCATCCAGAATGGCCCATTTCAGCCATGCTGGTCTTCGATTTCCTGAGATTCTGTCTCCCTTCCTGCACCCCACAGACCCTGTTAGGGAACATGCACTTACTTGAGTTAGCCCCTGTGTCTCCGTCTCTCAGTCAGTCCAGCAGGAACAGCAGAATAGCCTTCCGGCAGTTGGGCCACAAGGATGGATGGGGTTTGGAATTCTAACTTCAGTAAGGTGGAACAAGGGTGCTCCTGAAGGCACTGTCTGGCCTCTCAGAAGGAAGTCGGGCACTAGGTCAGTAAGGCCCTGCCTGGGGCTTACATCTCTTTCCCACGACTGCGGGATTTTACTGAACCCACTCTCTTTCCCTTACCTCTAGAAGGGGCCTACCTGCTTGTCTCAGGGACATCATCCCACTCTGGGTCAAGGCTTTAGGGAGAAGATTTTCAAGGCAGAGACTGGGTGAAGAAGGTCACCCAAGTAGAGGGAAGGAAGCTGATGGATTCTTTGGGATTCTCAGAATCGGTAAACCCCAGGAATAGGCTTTGGGTCTGAGACGACGCTCAGGGGCTGGGTAACGGCAAGTCTACCATGTTGCTGGCTTTCTCTAGATTATTTTCCACCTAACCCAGGGTCCAGCCCCCAAAGGCCACTAAAACACGGGTGAGCCAAATTGATTCTGATCCTTCTACACTTCCAACCTGAGCCTCCTTGGCTGTGCCTCCGATGCCCCAGAACTCAGGGGACGGAGTGAGGAAGAGCCTTAACTCTCTGGTCACTCCTCTCTCAAGGCAGCCCCACCTTTGGCGGAGCCCCCGCAGAGCTATCGGCAGCAGCAGAAAAGTGTCGAGGGACACACGCGATACCTCACTGGTGCTTTATTGTACAGAAGAATCCAAATATTTACATCTTGACAATTCTGACACTTCACACAGCTGGAGAGGGCAAGGGGCGGGCAACCCAGACGTGATGTGAGGGATACAGGGTGGGTGGGAGGACTTGCTACACCAGAGCAGAGGTAGTTAGAGGAGATGGTGCCAGACAGGATCAAGGATTCTAGCGACTTCCCGTCATCCTCACTCATTCAGGCCCTACTAATTGTTGGAAACTCTTCCTCCTTCCCCTCCCTCAATCTTCAAACCTTTTATTCTTCTTGGAAAAGGAAAATTCAGAAGGAGGTTGAGGAGCAAGAGGTAGGGAGAGGAAGGCAAAGAGAAGGCCCAACCAGAGGCTCTGTTAATCCATAGTCTGCAGATCTCAGCACTGCATTACGGAGTTTTCCTCTTGACATGTGCAGAGGTGCTTTAAAAACCATGGTCGACTATAGAAAGTTCTCCTCCACAAGTTGGTCTGAGAGGAGACTGTGGTTGGTGCTGTTTGCCAAGGCACAACACACGGAGGCCAGGGGAGGACATCCCACGTCAGCAGCTCCCAACATTTCTACCACCACGGCCCTTTGGATGGATTCGTCCCCATGGACACCATTTTGGAAGATTTCACATGCACTGAGTTATTTCGTTTTTGATTTTGGGTTTCATCAAAGACATATAAAACCTTTATAGTCTTCTAGTGATTATAATGGAGATAACCAAAAGAGTAACATACTGACTTGCTAGACAGTCTGTCAGAAACAAAGAAACTACTTCGCCACCTTATTTTGGGTAAACGTACAGCATCGACTAGGCTTTTTGAATAATGAAAATAGTTCATGGCAAATGCCTCCACTCTCTGCCCCCATACCTCTCCTCTGTCCAGAAGGGCCAGACTTGGCACATGCCCAGATCTTCGGGAGTAAATGATAAGAGGACAGTGGTGCTACCCGAGAGCTTGCAGCCAAAAAACACTGGCGCCCTTTTCACAGAAGAGGCCACCTGTAGGGGACTGTTCCCATGACTCCTAAACCTTCAACACATGGCCACTTCACATTCCACTCAACACTGGCTCCCTGGCTCCAAGGGGGGAAGTGATCACATGGGGTGGGGGTAGCTGTGAGGAAGGGCCCGAAGGACTTCCTAGAAGTCCAGGCTCCCCCAAATCTCACCCACTTGGACATCCCTGGGGCACCTCTGAGAAACGTTCCACATAACAGGCACCAACTCCCAGTACCCAAAGTAGAGCAAATTCCTCCCATGAAAGGCTCATCAACCCTAGAAAACAGGAGCCAGGGGTTCTCAACCAATTGCTGACTGAACTCCCCATCATCCAGTGAGTGCCTACTCTGAGGTTAACCCTGTGCTAGGAGCCACAGGATGGGTGGGTGATCACAAGGTCAGCACATTTAGCTCCAGAGCCTGTAAGATTCCGGGCAACTTGCTGGTCTACTCACGGTCTCTGCCTCATCCCTCCACCCCAGCCTAGGCAGCCTTGGGGACTCGTGTCAGCATTTCCACTGGGCACCAGGGGCAGTGGGGAGATAGACAAGAAGCCAAACTGCAGGCTAGGAAAGACCTTCTCAGAGTTGTCTTAATAGTAGGACCCCTTTTCTGAGCCTTGGGTTCCCTTTTTATGTCTCCAAGAATGTTCTAGCTCTCACCTCCTCATCCTGAGATCGAATGTGTGTGTGTTTGGGGTGGGAAGTGCTAGAATGCTCAGAGGCACCTGGTAAACCATAAGGTAGGAAGGTTATGACGGGAGGGGCAGAAGCGTCATGCTTCTTTGGGGCATCCAGGGATCCCAGATTCCTATAATGCTTCCTACAAAACAACACATACAATGCAAACAGCCCTCCAGTTTGCTGGCCAGGGGCTCCCTGTCCCACAGAGAAGGCAGGACCTGGGATGCAAAGAAACTAGGCTTGTGGCAGGAGTTGGCAAGAGGCATATGGTGGAGAACCACAGGAAGGCAAGTCAGAGCCAGAAGGAAGCCAAGGAGTCATTGACTTCCCTGTGTGTACCCTGCCAGGATCCGGGGACGCGCTCTCTTACTGAGGGCAGAAGTTGCACTGGTGGTTGGGCTTGGGGAAGAGGGGAGACCCCGTGCGGGATCTCTTTATCCCTGCCCCAGTGAGGGGAGCCAAAGGCATCCTCTTCCCCATCCTTCCCAGGGCAGAGCAAGAAGGATGGGAAAGTAGAGTGTGGAGAGTCTTCTCCAGTTGGTGGAATCATCTTTACCCCAGGTGAAACTCCTACAATAGGGGTTTTCTAGGATCAGCGGCACTTGTGATGTCACTGGGGAACACTAGGTGGTATAGATGTGAGGGCCCCAGGAGAGAACAGTGTTACGTTCTGTGAGACGTTAATGGATAGTCCATGAAAACCAACCAAACAAAAACCTGTTGTCAAATATTTTGGGGAAGTGGGTTAAACAAAGTTCAACAGACTTTACCGCTGTGGGAATTCTGACAGCCGTTACCGTGCTAATATGCACTGTGACTCTCTAAGAAAGGGACAGAATATGTCATATCTTCTAAAACTGATTTGAACAGTCTTTTTGCATGTCATATCTTGAGATTAACAGGACACAGAACACATTTTGTGTCTAATCCGCGAGTTAAAGGGCAGATGCCTGGATGCCTTTGGCTGTCCCCTTATTTCCCTGTGAGGTTCCTCTGCCCATTGTATCCTGATCCTTGACCTGCTTGGCTCCCCATCCCAGTCACTGTTTTGTGCTTCCCTCATCCCTCATTCCCCTCAGGCAGACAGATGTCCAGATCTCTGGTCCACAGCTTCAGATGTGAGAGGGAAGAGGCCCAGAGGAAGGCCAAGGGGAGGAACCCAGGCCCAGAAGCATTTGTTGGTGATGCCATGGGAGAGAGGAGATCAGTGGAGCCCAGGGCTCCAGGACTGGGCCATCCTGCTGTGGATCACACTGTGGAATTTTGGTTGAATTTATTTTACAAGCAGCCATCATTCGTGGAGTGGGAGGAGAGGGGAGGGAAGACATGGGAAGAAAAGAGTGAGAAGGGACATTTATAAGTGTGAGGCAAAGGCGGAACCAGAGGGCTGGAAGGCTCTGCCCACTGACAGGCCCCCGCCAGCTGACATGGCTCCCTCTGCCCTGAGTAGCAGTTCTCCATCCATGGAGGGTGGTGGGTTCCCAAAGTGGGTTCCCTCTGGCTCTACAAAATGGCTGCCCTCCAACCTGGGGCCCCCCGGCTGCTGACAGGAGATGAGGGTCACTGAGGGGAAGCCATAGGTCTCCAGCCCGGGAGGCCGCCCAGCCTCAGAAGCTTCCAGAATGAGATCCACATCAGAGAAGGCCACCAGGGCCTGGGTAGAATCGCAGGAGCTCTTCTCCAGCTCGCTGGCAGCAGCATAGGCTAGGGGACCTGGGGTCCCTGGGCAGGGCCAGAGGCGCCGCAGGTCATCCCGAAAGTGGGGATTGAAGAGCAGGTAGAGCAGAGGGTTGAGGCAGGCAGGCAGGGGTAGTACCACCAGTAGGACAGACTTGACGGCCTCTGGGGTGACAGGGAAGAGCCCCAGCATGGAGGCGAAGCTGAGGAAGGCCACAGGGCAGTAGAGGAGCCCATCGGCAAAGATGAGCCAGGCCACGTGCCGCACCATGGTGCAGTCCCACACGGCCTCGAAGCCGCCCCGGGGCAGGTGGCAGTAGAGTCTGATGTAGGCAGCGGCCACGGCCAGGAAGCACAAGGAGTTCATCATCACCAGGGCCACGGCAAAGCCCAGCGCGGCCGGCCGGCCCTCGGGCGCAGCGTAGGGCAGGCAGAGCGGGGATGCCCCGTACTCTCCCACCGAGGCGAGGGGCAGGGCCGCGGCTAGCCCGGCCAGCAGCAGGCAGCCCAGGGCCCCCACTCGGACGCTGCTCAGGGAGGGGGCCTTCCCGTAGGCCCGGACGCAGGAGACGGAGATGCTACACTGCACGGCGGCCAGGGTGAGCAGCAGCACAGAAGCCTCGGACCCGAGGACGGCCAGGAAGCCTGTGGCCTGGCAGCCCAGCCCCATCTCCCAGCGGGCTCCATACTGGGCAAACTGGCCAAAGGTCAGGGCATCGACGGACGCTAAGAGGCCACAGGATATGCCGGTTAGTGCATTAGCACCCGCGATGGCACCGATGACGAACTTGACCGGAGGCAGGGGGCCAGGCCCGCCTGCGAAGATGCTCAGCAGCACCAGCCCGTTACAGAGCACGGAGAGCAGCACGATGGCCCACACAGCCAGCCGGATGCCCCAGCTCTCGAAGAGGTGCTCGCAGGGCTTGAAGGGGCCTGCGGGAGAGGGGATGAGACATTACCCCTGGGCCCGAGGCTGCTGAGCCTAGGTGCTGGGGATGAGGCTGGAGAGACTGACACAGCCTCTGTCCCCAGAGAACTCCTGGGCTGACAGGGGCTGATATGGTCTCTGAGGACTGTCAGGTGGGGTGGGGGGTAGGGGGCAGTGGGGACATACACGCAGCTCTTCTTCCAAGGAGCTGCAAATGCACGGAACACTCACCCAATACATGCAGAAATAGAAACACGTAATAAACAAATTTGTACACAAAGTACACAGCGCAACCCCAGGCACTGAGGAGACGTTCAGCAAAGCAGTCTTTCCAAAGCATTTCGGAACAAGGAAGGGGTGAGATGGCATACAGGAGTGTGCCATAAAACGGGGCATCTGAACTGGGATACGGCTGAGCTGGTGACACAGAGGTGTGGGGGGCTGCCCAGAGAATGACCAGTCCACGTCCCAAGGCTCTGCTTCTCCCAGTCAGTGCCCAGGGATCCGCTAAGGACCCCACCGTGGCTGAGGTGTTGTACCTGGCTGGCTCTCCCTTGCTCTGTGGCGGGGAGAGAGACCACAGTCAGTACTCCCAGAGTCAATCGGTATTCGGAAAGAAAAGCATAATAAGTAAACGAAAACACAGATGACTCTGGGTTTTTCCAACCTGGTTTTGCACAAATGGTTGCGATGGTGGTGTTTTCCATCTCTCCCCTCAGGTTCTGTCCTTAAATCACCCTGTAACTTTGGACATGTTATGTCTTCATTTCTTTTGGCTTCAGACTCCTCTTCTGCAATGTATTTCTAGTAGCTTGGGAATTTGAGAGGCTTTTGTGGGAACTATTTTTTAAACATATTTTTCCCGACTACCATATAATAGATGGTCATTGCAGAAAGTTTGGAAAATAAAACATGGAAAAATTAAAACTGCTTATCATTCCACCTCTCCAAAAGAACTCATTGTTTTGGTATGTCTCCTCCCATTTTTTAAAAAAATACATACAAACATGTATGTTTTTAAACTAAATTGGGATTTTCCACATATAGGCTTTAATTCCCTTTCTTAAGTTAAAATTTTATTATGCACACTTTCCCAAATCTTTATCTTCCTCCAAAACATGTTTTCCGTGTCCGTGTAGTAAATACTTGCCCATATGGTTGTACCATAATTTATCTGACCATTTGTACGATCAATTTTTAAAGCAAGTTCAAGCTGGACTTTGCCTTTTGGAGCCTCCTCTTTTACCTCATCACTGCTGATTATTGGTTTTCAGAGGTGAAATTTCTGTGGCAGTGTGAAGCCTGTGGGTTTCCAAGTTAGGAAGAAACGACCACCTGTTTCCTCCAGACTGCGTTGGTGTTCTTGTTCTGGGCTGACACTAGAGGGCGTGCTGTAGCCACTGAGTGCTGCGAGCAGGTGCTGGCAGTCCTCGAGCACTGTTTTAGCTCAGAGAGAGCAAGAGAGGCGGCCAAGGGACACGAACCAAAGGGAGATATAAAACTGAAAAATGGAGGGGAGACGAAATAGAGAAGCACACTGTTCATTGCTTTCTGTTCTTTCCCAACAGTTCCTGTCCTGTCCTGGCATAAGCAATGTGCTACTGCCTTCTGGGGGTGGCCTGCTAGGATTTTATACCCAGGGAAAGGGGTTTCTTCCCTCACTCCCATCAAAGGGAAATAGAGTTCTCTTTCTTTCTTTTCAGCGAGAATCAGGTGAGACTCTATAGGACATTTTCTCAGTTGTGAGGTCTGGACAGCCCTATAAGGAGTTATCCAGGGGTACTGTGGAGTTTTTCCACACTGGAGAGTTTTAAGAAAGAGAGCAGAGAGGGATGGAGAAGGCAGCCTTTCAGAGGCCCATCTGACTCTAGGATTCTGCGACTCAGACTGAGGGGGCACTCAGAAGCAGCGCCACACACCACCCAAAACAATGGGGTCAAGACATTCTTCACTGCTTCTCTCTTCAATGAGAGACACTTTCTCTCGGATGTTTAACTCCTCATTGGCTGATCTTTGCT
>RCUC01051395.1:0-15326 GCA_003697995.1 Taxidea taxus jeffersonii | reverse complement strand
TGTACCAAAGAAATCCTATCCAAGGTCAAAGATCTTTATTGGAAATACTGAGCTGAAAGATTTCACTGAATTTTGTTATCTCAGCAGTGCACCAACAATGAACAAGAGACAAAAACCTCAAAGGTCAGCATGTCTTTTGGGTAACTAGCAAGCAAGTAAGCATTTCAGAAGCAAGATAAATGGTTCCAAAGTATGACCTGATCTAATCCACATCTAATTCAGCATTATGCCTAAGTGCCTTTGCACATGCTGCATAGAACAGAGTCCTTTTTATCCACCTGTTTTTTATCCACCTGTTTACTCCCCAGTCATTCTTCAGTTATAGTAACAATATGATAAGGATAATAATGACTGTAGCACTAACGATAAACTCACACCTTTGAGCACTAACCCAGATGCTTGCAAAGCAACATCTCATTGAAATTTCAAAATGACATAAAAGGCACATATTACTATCATCACATTTATGAGAAAATTGAGTTTAGCAATGGTAAAATAATTTGCTTAAGACTACATAGCTAATATGTACCATAGCTGAATTTCAAATATAGTCCTCTTCTGTGTGACTTTGAAACTTTTGTTCTTTCATGTATATTCAGGACATGAAAGAAAATATGATCTTCTCTATAAAGCCTTCCTTGATCCTCCCTTCAAGGTTCTCTTACTCCTATACTCACCAGGGTTGGGAACTTCCCTACACCCCCAACTTCTGTGCTCATAGTGCCTAATACATACTGATTTTAGAAAATATATTGCATATTAAGTTATAATTTTTCACTTCCATATCTACTAAACAAATCCCTTGAAGGCAGGAACCATCTCTTATCTCTGATCCATAGTTACTATAATAAGTAAAGAATCAATGAAGAATTAATTAGAGCAGAGGAATCAGGGACAATTTTAAAGAGAGAGAGAGCCTTTGAGAAGAGGATGGAGGTAAATGTACAGGGCTGGTGAGGGAGAAAAGGAAGCATACTAGGTAGATGAAACACATGAATGGAAGCATAGACTTGAGACTGTGTTTTGCTTGACAAATGCTGAATAGTCTTTGGTAATCAAAGTCAGAAGCAGATTGATGAAATCGAGAATACTAAATAAGAGGTAGAGCTGGAAAAATATCTTGAATCTGCTTATAAAGGAACTTAAATGCCAGGCTAAAGAATTGGGGCATTATTATGTGGGCAATGGCAATCATCAAAGAGTTTTGTTTTGGAAAAAGCCATATTCAGATAATAGTTTTAAAAGACTATCTTCACTTGCAATGTGGAAAGAATGGATTAAGGCAAATTGGGAGAACAATTAGCAGACTGCTGTAAAAGTTTTTAAAAGTAGAAATTGAGAGCTGGAACCAAAGTATTAGAAGTGAAGATGTGGGATTCTATTGATCTGCAAGACATTACAGAGGTGAAATCAATAGCATGTGTGGGGAGAGGAATGCATTTAAAATATCTCTAAAATAACCTAGTCTGTGCTGGAAGATGATACCACTAATGGAAAACACCAGGTAAAGAATCAATGTGAGAGCTAAATAGTACAGTTTGGGATGTATTTTGTTCATGTTCCCTTTAGGACAACCATAAGGTACTCTCCCAAGAGCGTATTAGAAATTCAAATTTAAACAAAAGCAGTTGAAACTGCTGAGTTCCACTTGGGCAGTATTAGAAAATAAGGGCTGTTGGAACTTGGGGCATCAATGAGTGATCCTGGGAAGAGGCTATTAAATTTGGTACTTCTGACCTCAGTGCTAATTTTCAAGAAACAGATGTTCTACTTAGGAAAAGGGATCTGCTCTCTTTATGCATTTATCATGGTTATATGTCTAGCAAGTGATATATAATCCCTCACACATAGTAGGTGCTCAATATATATTTAAGGTAACTGAATTAATTTTGTTTGAAGACACTGAATGAGAGTAACAGACAAAAAAGTGCTTAGAAGAACATTGATAGAATGATAAAATAATAAGAGACAAGAGAAGAGATGATCCATATATAGCCAGAGCAGGTACAAAAGAGACAGAATACTTCTGAGGAGAGACACTGTTAGGACCAGGAGTATGACAGCGTGGGTTTAAATACCATTCCCCCCACTTCCTGTCTTTGTGACGATGAACAAATGATTCAATCTATCTGAGCATGAGTTTCCTCCCCTAGGAAATGGTGCTCACAACGGCTCCTACAGCAGAGAGCTGTTGAGGTGAGGGTTAACTTAATAAGTGATTACATTAGGAGTGAGATCAGCTAAGGTGACCACAAACTTGATGGTAGTGGTATACATGTAATGATAATAATGGCGCTCCTGGGCAGAGCAGCTGGTTGAGTGTTGGACTCTTGGTTTCGCCCCGAGTCATGAGCTCAGGGTCATGATCTCAGGGTTGTGAGTTCAAACCCCATGTCATATCCAGCTCTGGGCTCAGCGTGGTGCCTGCTTCAGATTCTCACTCTCCTTCTCATCTCGGTTGCAATCTCTCTCTCAAATAAATAAATAAATCTTTTAAAAATGTTATGGTAATTAGTCAGAAGTTTATCAGATTCTGACTTGATGGTGTCAGGGTCAGCAGAGAGTAGAACTGATGAATATTTGAGGCCTGGGATGGTGGGTCTCTGAAGAGGTGAAGGGAAGCATCACTGAGATGTCTCTGGCTATATCTATTTTCTCTTGCTGCGGTTACAAATTACCAAAAGTTTAGTGGAATAAACAACACATACGTATTAATTTACTGTTCCCTAAGTCAGAAGTTCAACACAGGTCTTACTAGGCTAAAATCAATGTGTCATCAGGGAAATGTTCCTTCCTAGGA
Source organism: Taxidea taxus jeffersonii (assembly GCA_003697995.1). NCBI lineage: Eukaryota > Metazoa > Chordata > Mammalia > Carnivora > Mustelidae > Taxidea > Taxidea taxus. The sequence goes on along the minus strand of RCUC01051395.1, from coordinate 12,526 downwards.
AACCAAAGAGAGAATTTGTTTTCTTGCCTTTTCCAGTTTTCTGAAACTGCCCACATTCTTCTGTGGTCTCTTTCCTGTGCCTTCAAAGCCATCAATAACCCACCTCCTGGACCCTTTTATTGTCACACCTGTGCAGGTTCTCCCAGAATACCCAGATTCCTCCCCAGGATGTAACCAGCCTTGCCAATTTCTTACATTTCCTTACAGAGATAGTTAATATATATATGTGTAATAAATATGTTTATTTTAAACAAATGACACACCTTTCTATAACCTTGTTGTTGTTTTTTACTTAATAAAGTAGCTTAGAAATATGTCTTATCAGTATATAAAGAACTACCTCATTATTTTTTATCTGAACAAAATCTAGGTAATCTGGGATTTTTTTTTACCTTTTCCATGTAAGTCCTTGTTTTCAGCAGGGCTACAAATAGGCATGAGGAAGGAGGCTGGTTTAACAGAGCTATTTTAATTCTAAGAGAAGGCGGGGGTAGGGAGGAGGTCATTCCACATCCTCCTGCCTTGAAATGAAAGAAAGAGAATAGAGGTTGAAGATGTTCTACCTCCTCCAAATTCACTTCTAATTCTATTTTAATGCTAGACCTTTGTATGATTAGCAATATTATATTTCAAATTATAGCGCAGTCGGGGGAGGGTCTAATTTTTTATAATGTCTTTTTATTTAGGAAAAAGGTCATTTAAAAAAAAGAAGCATATCAACCTCCTATATCAGAGGTATGGTAAAAAGCTATTATTGTAAAGATAAATAAAGTATTTCAGAAAGTTATGGTACTCATTTGCTTAAAGATTGCATGAAGAATGAAGAGAGGGAAAGCAAGATATTTTTAGCCACAAAATCTCATGTTAAAAATGACAAAAGTTTTGAATAAATGTCCTTAACATTCTTTCTAAATATGAAATTATAATTGGATGAAAAAGTTGACGCTAAAAACCTCAGAGTTCCTATTATGTGTGAAAGTCCACCAAAATTTTAATTTAATTATTGCATTTAACTTGAGAACAGTTTTAAATGATGAGTATTATTATTATTATATTTATTTTACATAAAATGCCTTTGACCATTACCTTTGACTATATCTAAATCATATATCTATCTATCTATATATATATCTTCTTCTATTTTTTTAAGTAATAGAGTATACATTTATTTTAGCCACAATATGCTCCAAGATAACTCCACATTATAGATTGCAAGGAAGAACAAGTAGATCTTGTTTGGATTCTAACACTAGCCACATGTGTATTATTGAATATCCAAGACTGAGAATTAAAATTGAACTATCAGGACTGTGATCAATCTGAATGTGTGAATGTTTATAACAAAAGGGGACAGGCGAGATGAAATTTGACATGGTTATTTTCACCAACAACAAACATTTTAAGAATCTGCTGGACATAGGATATGGTGATAGCTACTATAAACACGAAGATTTTAGGTTAAACAGATCTTTCTAAATTATTGTTTTTAGGATGTAGCTCAAATGTCATTTTACCTACATTTTACCACAAGCAGAATTAGTCATTTGTCTTCTTTCAAGGCATGCTAGAATTAAAACATAAATCTGTTTGCATATCCATCTCAAGTCTCAACAGAAGATGAGTGCCTAGGTTGTAAGATCTACTTTCTCAATTATGCTTTTATCTAAATACAACAAAATATCAGGGACCTAATAGTAATTTTGTAGAAGGAATACATATTATCTGGATTGTAATATACTTTTTTCTTTAGCCCACCCACTTCCTTTTGGTATTTAAAGACTAGGAAATCTTGTATCTTACATTTTATAGTCAAAAACCTCCTTATGTTGAGGGAAGAGTTTGGTTTGAGTGATTGCCTTTTGGAAATTAAAAGTGATCTCTTGACTATATTTTTTAATGTTATATTTTTTAATAGCTTCACAAGATGTTCTGTAGAGATTTTTATTTTATACCAACAACCATAGTGATCTTCAATATTTCTCTATGTGAGAACTAAAAATATAGAGAATGATTTACCACCTCTGACAAATCATTTTCATATTACTTTCAGAAGAATGATACTTGGTAACTTACAATCTATGAGCACAGGTGATTTTTAGCATAGGAAATCTTGAAAAAGTACAAGGAGTCCAGGTAATAACTATATTTTAATGATCTCACAATAACACAAGTTCATCATAATAATATGACAGCTATTTAATAATGTTTTGTCTCAAATTTTAAAGGCATTAAATCCTTTGGCATACAAGTTAGAAATTTCAAATTGCTGATGAATTTAATTAGAAGTCAAGTGCTGCTTTACAACAGAGTTGCCCTCTAAAAAGAATCAAGAGCACCTCAATAATGAAACTGTCTTTGGCTTTCTATGGGGCTCCAGTTACTGGTGTAGGTGACTGAACATTTTTCTTTTACTAAGTCAACTTTCATTAAAATTACACTCTGAAAATTCAAAACATAAAGCTAGCCAAAAGTCACATTGAAATTTTTCTTTAAGAGAACCTGCATTAGAAGGTGTACACCAATACAGTTATAAATATATCTGACAATAATGATAATATTTGAAAGAGACCAATTTTGTATCTTTCAGTCAGTATGAAGATATACTATTTTTGTGATTCTTATACAAAAATGACCTGCATAATCCCCAGCATATGTCAAACTTCCACAGGATTTTGGTTTCTTTCCCCTCCTAGGTTTGTTGTAGATATTAGTTGCTTAATGTTTTTGTGTCTCCATTTCTCCAGCTATAGAAGGTGAGGATTAAATGAAATAATACATGTGCTAAATTGTTGACAATCCATTAAACAAAAAGCAAGATTTAAATATGACTTGAGCAGTCTAGCTTAGGTTAGAGGCTATCTGTAACATTTTTTTCTGGAATGCTTTTAATATAATAACATACTTTTCTGTCTGGAGGGCCCATTTAATTTCTGTAATTTTGTGTTTACCTAACTTTGTACTTAGCAAACTGTTATCTGCTGCCCACATCTGGCCTGCGGCTTACTTTTGTTAAGACCCATAGTATATACAGGTATTTAAGATTGATTTATTTATTTTAGAGAGAGGTAGAGAGTGCACAACCAGGGGAAGGGGGGGAGGGCAGAATTGGAGCCAGTTGCCGGGCTGGATCCCTTGGCCCTGAGATCACCACTCCGGTAGAAATCAAGAGTATGATGCTTAACTGAGTGAGCCACCCAGAGGTGCTCCATAACCCAGTTTTTATATTTTTAAATGACTGAAAAAAAATTCAAAAGATCACATGACATGAAATGTTATTAAATTCAAGCTTCATTATTTATAAATGATGTTTTACTGAATCAGGGATATGGTTATTTATTTCCATAATGTCTATGATTACTTTCATGCTGTTACAGCAGGGGGTGATAGTTGCCTTAGAGAATGTATGGTAGGCTGAAATATTTGTGATATGCCTCTTTCAATCCTCTGTTCTAATTCTGTAACTATCACCTTACTTAGGAGCTACACATGAATATGGAAATAGCAAATTTTCCTTATAGGTTTTGATTGATAAAATAAAAACACCCAAAGAGTAGAAAATAGAAGCACAAAATTATTTATAGACTATGGTTGGGAGGGAAATAAGAAATAACTAGAGAATTAGAAGATGGGAAAAAAGAAATTACTAATATGAGTTGACTGAGAAAACCAGAAGTACTAAAAGTAAAGGTGGATCATGCACACTGTGTAATTCCTGTCATAAATTGTTTGGAAATATGCCTGTTTTCAAGTGATCAGAGGGAAAGCAGATTGTAGTATCTAGTTGCCTCTTTCTCTAAATAATGGGAACACATCCAGTTCTGCTGTGGGACTATCTCCTGACCTATGTCATAGGTGACATCCTGAGTCACCATTATCTCTGTGCACCAAATTTGTGGTACTAATACAGTTTGTGGTTCAACTCAGGAATGTTGGCATCACATAATGTTGATAATTTTTACTGTTTTGATCATAATTCAATCAGGCTTATAGCTTCTCTAAAGGCATTATTTTTATACTGTAACTCTGAATGTTAGGAACATGTGGCTTATTGAACATAGCCATATGTTCATACCATAGTCTTATTTCCAAAACAACTGCTTCCTGGAAAAGCTCCTTCCAGTATGTCTTTTTCTCTAATCCATGAGACTAATGGATGAAAGACATTGTGAATAGATGCGGTTTCATCACTTGCCTACTTGTACTTAGTGAAATAATACATATTTCTAAAGTCTAAATGATCTGAGGATCATAACTCAGTTGTAATAGGTTGTAATAAGTAATGAGTGATGATTTGGTGGAATAAAAAAACCTAAGAAGCTTTTGAGTGGTGATTCCAGGAAAAAGCTGTTAAAGCTTTGCACTTTACCAAATTCTTGTCATTTACTATAGAAGCTAGGGAGGGAATTTTGAACTAAAGCTCACGTAACAATAATAATTGAAGACAAATTATATATCAAATTATTATATCCTGTATTTTCCCCTTTTCTGCTGTTTGGCACTGAACATCTTTGGGATTCTCTGAGATATTTGAGCCTGCAGAAACCAAGCTCAGAACAGCAAGAAAATGGTGGTTGGTGGTTGCATGGATTCGTTGCACAGACACACGAGAATATCTCTTCATCCTATCAATAGGAACTCAAATACTCAGATATGTGTGTCCAGTAAACATAAAAATAAATTTACAAAAAATCACAGCCCATGAAAATTTAATGAATGACCAAAAAAGAAAATAGACTACTGAGTTCTCTGATATACTCTGATTTTAGGACATGGGACACAATTTTCTGAGAAATCTTTTACTTGAGAGGGTTTTGCAGTGGGGAGCAGATGCCTAGTGTTGATGAGCCACAGTGTTAAGGATGGAATTCCACAAAGGGGTTATTATGAAGTCTGACAAACTATGTCTGTTGAGTGAAGTCAGACATATGTCTACATAAACACTGTCCCCAGTCTGGGCAGATGAGGTTCAAGAACACTTCCACAATGTGACAGAAAACCTCTTATTCTCTCTCACTTTGATTCTTTATCACAGTGGCAGTAATACCATCATACATTAACATAATGTGATGATTCTCAAAGTACCTGTGACTATACTACCATATTTTAAATTCACTGAAAGCATGTGAGAAACATTAGTATGACAATAAATATTTATATTTTATAATTAAGATTCAAATAGATCAAGTGATGTACCTGAAGTTACTCAGTTTTATATAGAATTGAAATTCATTTTTTTCTTTAACTAATGTTCTCTGTATTATAAAACAACGATTAAACAGTCTCATTTTCATATCTGTCCACATCAAGATGATCAAAAACCAGTGAAATCTAGTCACCTCTTCCATTTTCTTTTCTTATGTTGTTGAATATTAAAATAGCAATTACATTCATAGCTACAAATAATGATGCTACATCTCGCTATGTTTTATTTATCTAAAATCTTTATATAACCATTGAGCAAGATAAGCAGAATTTTAATATGTAGCCTCTCAATTCACATTTTTTCATTCATTAAATTTCACTCACATGTACTTTTCGCATATTGGTATATCAGATTACATCCAAATGAATCCATAGTATACTCAGAGAAGTTAATTTTTTGTAACTCAGTGATAAAGCAGTATTTCAAACAAGACTGAATATGTTCTTACCTAACAGTTTGTGATTCTTACTTTTGGAGCAGTCATTTCCTGCTCCAAAGTGGAAAAGTGGAGTTTTTTTTCTTTTTCCCCAAAATGAAGGTTTGTGGCAACCCTATAGTAAACAATTCTACTGGCACCATTTTTCCAACAACAGTTGGTTATTTTGTGTCTCTGTGTCAAATTCTCTCAATATTTCAAACCTTTTCTTTTTTGTTTTTCTTAAAGATGTCATTTATTTATTTGACAGAGAGAGAGAGAGAGAGAGAGAGAGATCACAAGTAGGCAGAGAGGTAGGCAGAGGCAAAGAGGGTGGGGGAAGCAGGCTCCCTGCCAAGCAGAGAGCCCCATGTGGGGCTCGATCCCAGGACCCTGAGATCATGACCTGAGCCTAAGGCAGAGGCTTAATCCACTGAGCTACCCAGGTGCCCCAAACCTTTTCATTATTGTATTTGTTATGGTAATCTGTGATACATGATCTTTGATGGTACTATTGTAATTATTTGGGGGCACCATGAACCCACTTACATAAGACGACAGACTTAATAAGTGTTGTGTGTTTTGTGTCAGCTCCATAGCCAGCCATTAGCACATCTCTTTCCCTGCCTATTCCCTGATTCACAACAATATTGAAATTAGGCTACTTAATAATCCTATAATGGCCTCTAAGTGTTCAAGTGGAAGGAAGAGTCACACATCTCTCACTTTAATCAAGGCTAGAAATGATAAAGCTTAGTGAGGAAGGCATATGGAAGGACAAAAGCTGAAAGCTAGACTGTGTCATTTAGCCAAGTTGTGGATGAAAAGAAATGTCCTTGAAGAAAATGAAAAGTGCTACTCAGTTAACACACATATTATAAGAAAGTGAAACAAGCTTATTATTCAGAGAATCTTTTAGTGGTCTGGATAGAAAATCAAACCAGACACAACATTCCCTTCAACCAGAGCAAGACCCTAACTTGCTTCAATTCTTCAAAAGCTGAGGGAAATGAGGAAGCTGCAGAAGAAAAGTTTGAAGCTAGTAGAGGTTGGTTCATGAGGTTTAAAGGAAGAAGATATCTTCATAACATAAAAGTACAACGTGAAGCAGCCAAATCTTATTTGAAGCTACAGTGAGTTATCCAGAAGATCTAGTTAAGATCATTGATGGAGGTGGTGACACTAAACAACAGATTTTCAATGTAGACAAAATGGACTTGTACTGGAAAATGCCATCTGGGACTTTCATCACTAGATAGAAGTCAATGTCTGGCTTCAAAGAAAGGACAGGCTGACTCTCTAGTCAGGAGTTAATGTAATTGGTGACTGAGTTAAAGCTAGTGCTCAAAATCCTAAGGCCCTTCAGAATTATACTAAATCTACTCTGCATGTGCTCTATAAATGGAACAACAAAGCCTGGGTAGTGCATTTGTTTACAGTATGGTTTGTTGGATATTTTAAACCCACTGTTGAGAGACCTACTGTTTGGAGAGGGGGGTCATTTCCTTTCAAAATATCACTACTCATCAACAATGCACTTGATCACCCAAGACTTCTGACAGAGATGTGCAATGAGATTAAGGTTGTTTTCATACCTACTAATGAACCGTCTATTCTGTAGCCCATGGATCAAGGAGGAATTTGACTTTCAGGTCTTATTATTTAAGAAATACATTTCATAAGGCTATAACTGCCATAGATACTAATTCTCTAATAGATCTGAGAAAAGTCCATTGAAACTCTTCACCATTCTAGATGCCATTCAGAACATTCATGGTTCGTGGGAAGAGCTCAAAATATCAGCAATTACAGGAGTTTGGAAGAAGTTGATTCCAATCCTCCTGAATGACTTTGAGGCATTCAAGACTTCAGTGGAGGAAGAAACTGTGGATGTGGTGGAAATAACAAGAGAACTAAAATTAGAAATGGAGTCTGAAGAGGGTGCCTGGTGGTTCAGTAGGTTAAGCCTCTGCCTTCAGCTCAGGTCATGGTCTCAGGGTCCTGGGATGAAGCCCGGCACTGGGCTCTCTGCTCAGCATGGAGCCTGCTTCCCCCCCTGATGCTCTTCTGACTCTCTGCCTGCTTGTGATCTCTCTCTGTTAAATAAGTAAATAAAATCTTAAAAAAAAAATAGAGTCTCAAGATGTGACTGAATTGGTCACTCATCTCATAGTAGTTTATATGGATAAAGATTTGCTTCTTATGGATGAGCAAAGAAAGTGGTTTGGGGGGATGGAATCTACTCCTGATAAAGTTGCTGTGAAGACTGCTGAAATGATAGCAAATAATTTAGAATATTACATAAGCTTAATTGACAAAGTACTGGGAGAGTTTGAGAGGATTGAATCCAATTTTGAAAGAAGTTCTACTGTGAATAAAATGCTGTCAAACAGCATCATATGCTACAGAGAAATTGTGAAAGAAAGACTCAAGCAATGCAGTAAACTTCATTGTTGTCTTATTTTAAGAAATGGCCATAGCCACCCCAAAATTTAGCAACCACTCCCCTGATTAGTCAGCACCCAATGAGTCAAGACTCTCCACCAACTAAAACGTTATGACTCATTAATAAGTTCAGATGATGTTTCATATTTTTTAACAATAAAGTTTTTAAATTAAGCTCTGTGCATTGTGTTTTTGAACATAATGATATTGCACACTTAATAGACTACAGTGCAGTATAGACATCACTTGTATGTGCACTGCGAAACCAAAAATTTCATTTGACTTTATTGCTATATTTGCTTTATTGTGGTGGTCTGGAACTGAACCTGCATTATCTCTGAGATATGCCTGTATAAATCATAGCAGAACCATGGATATGAGGAGAATTGGTGACAAAATTTCCTATTTCAAAATGTGTGTCCTCCTGACAGTTTAATTTCCTGGTGTCTGGCACAGATACTTTGGTCATGTATTTTCATTGATTCTAATTAAAAGTCAGGCTCATAATTTACTCACATTCTCCCCTCTTCAATGGCATGAGGAAAAAAATACTGTCATGTTTCCTTCAACTTATCTCTTAAATTGCAATTAATTTTGTTACAGTGTTGATCAAATAAGTCTGCAAGTGTTCAATGTGCTTCCTAAAATAAACTTCTCAGCTTCTAGAGGAGCTTCTAATCAGCATGATTGGATGTGAAACTTGTCCCTCCCATGGACTTTTAGCAAGTGATTTTTTTTTTTTTAAAGATTTTATTTATTTATTTGTTAGAGAGAGAGCAAGCATAGGCAGACAGAGAGGCAGGCAGAGGCAGAGGAGGAAGCAGGCTCCCTGCAGAGCAGAGAGCCCGATGCGGGGCTCGATCCCAGGACTCTGAGACCATGACCTGAGCCGAAGGCAGCGGCTTAACCCACTGAGCCACCCAGGGGCCCCTGATTTTTTTTTTTTATATAAACATATAATGTAACCCCACCCCCCTCTCCTAACACCCCTCCCCCCACCCCCCTCAGTTTGTTTTATGACATTAAGAGTCTCTTTTGGTTTGTCTCCCTCCTGAACGCATCTTGTTTCATTTATTCTTTTCCTACCCCCTTAAACCCCCACCCCCATTGCATCTCCACTTCCTCATATCAGGAAGATCATATGATAGTTGTCTTTCTCTGATTGATTTATTTCGCTAAGCATAATTCCCTCTAGCTCCATCCATGTTGTCGCAAATGGCTGAAGAAGATGTGGTATATATATACAATGGAATACTATGCAGCCAGCAAGCGATGTTTTATTGGCAATTTTCATTGTCTTTAAGTCTGCTGTACTGCCATTTATCTTCACTGTGTCTTTACTTCTTCCATAATTATTGATTCAGTATTAGTTTTGGTAAAGCATTCACAAAATTTTTTTTTGTAATTCCTTTTTGGAAGCTTATGATGTTCTTTAGAAGGAAGCAAGGCCCTTTAAATAACAACAAGCTGAAGCTCCCAACAACAGAAAAATTAGTGGATTCTTTTCAGAAAAGTGTGGTAGTCACTAATAAGGTTGAAGTACATAAACTTTTAAATTTTTTTCTCATATTTATTCATTAAAATTATCATTGATGCTTTCTGGAATTTTAACTTAATTTAGTATTATTTCATGTATCTTAAAACATTAGCCACTAGATCAAACTGTGGGGAAATATGGGTCAACATTCCTGTTACTACAATGAATGATCATAAGTTTTCAATGACTTCAAGTGATTAAACTAGTTGTTCATGAAACACTACTCCCACATCATGGAGTAACGGTTTCACAAAAGTTTTGAAATGTCGTGCTTTTAGGTCAAATGTAGGTCAGTATATTTAATCTGCAACATTTACTCTTTTATAAGGAAGTATTATTACACTGAATTTTAAACAATCTCGCATTTATAGTGGGAGTTCTATTTATATATGTGTTATCGTGAGATTATAACTTGTTCAGTCTAAGTGAATAGATTTTCTATGGGTAATAGGTATATACTTAAGCTATACAATTGTCGATGTTGATAATTAATGATGACAGATGTAAAAGTGCTTTTTAAGAACTCCTCAAAACGTTTTACATCTAAAGGGTTTTTCTCCCCATAAGCTTCTTTCTCCTTTTTTTTTTTTTTGAAGTTTTTATTTAAGTTCCAGTTAGTTAACATATACAGTGCAATATTAGTTGCAGGTGTACAATTTAATGATGCAATACTTACATACAGCACCCAGTGCTCCTCACAACAGGTGCCTTCCTTAATCCTCGTCACCTATTTAAACCACCCTCTCTGATAACCATCAGTTTGTTCTCTATAGTTAAGAGTCTGTTTCTTGTTTTACCTCTCTCTCATTTTTCCCTATGATCACTTTTCTTTGTTTCTTAAATTCCACATATGAGAGAAATCATATGGTCTTTGTCTTTCTCTGACTGACTTATTTTGTTTAGCATAATATACTTTGGCTCCATCCATGTAGTTGCAAATGGCAAGATTTTATTCTTTTTTATACAGTTGAGTAATATCCATATATATATATGTATATATATATATATATATAATCTCACATTATCACATATCACACACTGTGATATATATGTATATATATCACATTAATTGATTTGCAAATATTGAACCACCCAGGCAACCCAGGAATAAGTCACACTTGATCATGGTGAATGATTCTTTTAATGTATTGTTGGATTTGGTTTGGTAGCATTTTATTGAAAATTTTTGCGTCCATGTTCATTAGTGATATTGGCTTGTAGTTCTCTTCTTTAATGTTGTCTTTGACTGGTTTTAGTATCAGTTAATGCTGGCCGCATAGAGTGAATCTGGAACTTTTCCTTCCATTTCTTTTATATTTATTTATTTATTTATTTGAAATAGCTTGAGAAGAATAGATATTAATTCTTTAAATGCTTGGTAGAATTCCCTTGGAAGCCATCTGGCCCTAGACTTTTGTTTGTTGGTAGATATTTTATTACTTATTCAATTTCCTTTCTGGTTATTGGTCTGTCCAGGTTTCCTTTTTCTTTAAAGGGGGTTTCTTAAAACTCTTCCATGTGGGTTTTGAAGTGATGAAATAGACAGCATTGGTTTATTAACCTTTTTAGGTTACTGGGGCATCATTAAGAGTTACAAAATGGTAGTTCATTAAATTGCTGCTTTAAAGCATATAGAGTTGATTTTCTGTGTGTGTAAAAGTATCAAACTTTTTTCTGGAGAACAGCTTATTTTACAGGATAGATTCTTCCTTCATGTTGGTATCAATTAACCTGCTTCCTTTTTCACTAAAGCATTGAAAAAGCCTTAATCCTGCATCTTAGTGCACTGTACTTAAGTCTTCTTTACTACCATTTCAATTTCAGAAAGCCTAGAAGTGGCAGTTCTCTTGGATAGAAAACCTCAAAGGAAAATCTGGAATCTTATCTCCCTGAGTGCTAACATACTTATGAAACAGTAATAGTCTAGGTATTGCCCCATGATTTTCCTCTGTGGAAGCTTTTATTTTAGCCACAAACCAATACTGTACTGCGGAGTTTATAGATAGTGAGTCTTGCTAGATGTTATGTGCATAAAGAGTTGAAAGGGAAGTAGTCAACAACTGCTGTGAAAATGGATTTTGCTTCCAGAGGTGTTTATTAGGAAACACGGACCTAGTTGAGGAAGGACTGCAGGTCACAGAGAGGTCTGCTCCGTCAAGGCTGCATATTTCAAGTGTTACAGACACTAAGGGGTAGGATGCCCAAGAAAATAGAGCAGTCAGATAATTATTAGAAGACGAACTAGCAAAAATGATTGGGAAGCAAAGAACCGTGCTAGAAAGACCCAGGCCAAATTGACGGCCGCATAAAAGTTAGAAACAACCCAAGTCTTGAAAAGGGAAGTCAGAATGCCAGAAACCAATTTTAGAAACTAAAAGGAAACTGTTGGTGTTCAAAAAAGATATACCCAACCACTGGGAGACAAAAAGGGAGTGGAAAAAAAATGGAAAGTATAGTATCTCTGTGAGGAGGTCATAGATTTTCTTTTTCAGCCCCATGTCCTGAAGGGTGCTGGGTTCAAGAACAAAAAGAAAATGCCCTATTTGAAATCTGAAGGGAATTAAAATGCAGTGCAGCATTTCCTCTTCTATTTTTAGTTGCAGCCTCTGGGCACCTGCCAGCCACCAGTAAAAAGCTCCCTATCTCAGAGTATATATTTCTGGTACAAAGTAGGCAGCAAGTACAAATGAGACCTTGACCAGAACTTTTATAGTTACACAAATCTGTGTAAATTACACAAATCTGTTCTGTGTGTGTTGAGTTAGGAAGACAACAGAGTATTTAAACTTCAGGAGTGATGATTTGTATTGCATAAGGAGTTTGGAATTAATATGCTCATAATAAGTAAGGTTTAGGTACTCTTGAAGAACCACCAAATACTTCTTCCATTGGGTTATTTACTTACCAATCTTTAAAAAAGGTAGAA